>JANHAO010009140.1:0-18661 GCA_026873985.1 Saraca asoca
TTTGGTAGAAATAAAAGTATTTATATTTGATTGTTAAGAAAATTTATATGCATTGGTATGTTGTCATGATTGCATGGTAAGGCTTGTAGGGAGTTTCAAAGGGTTTCTTGATGGTGACCTTCTATGCCGGTCACGTGCCCGGGATTGGGGCGTGACACAAGTGTTTTTGCCATTACTTATAGCATAGCAAGTGGCTGAAAATAGGCTATCCTCAACTTGTTCTTCAACCTCTGTAGCCTTTGCTTGCTATCCCTGTAGGTTTCCCTTATTTTTGCATACTTTTTCAACATGGCCAAGCTGGTTGTAGCCTCTACACTTCACATTTTCCTTCCACCAATAGAAATTTTCTGTATGGATTCTTTTCTTGCAATGAGGACATGGAGGATATTTGCCTTTTTTGCCTCCACCTTTGCTGCTATCACCATCTTTCTTTTCTTTCTCCTTTTTATCTCCAGATTGCTTCTTCCCTCCATTGTTTACTTGCTTCTCTTGCACCTTTACATGAAAAGCTTTTTCCGCTGCTGTCTCCTCCATCCTTGTTGCTCTTTTATGCTCTTGATCTTGAAGAGCATTCACAAGGTCTATCAAAGTCAGCTTAGATAGATCTTTGGAGTCTTCAACAGAAGAAATCTTGTGTTCAAACTTCTTAGGAACAATGACCAGCACTTTTTCTACTAGTCTCCTTTCCAGTAGCTCTTTACCAAGCATTCTTATTTGATTGACCACTCTCATCAACTTGTCACTATATTCTTTGATAGTTTCAGAGTCCTTCATCTTGAGGACCTCAAACTTTCTTCTTAGATTCAACACTTGCATTTGCTTGGTCCTTTCATTTCCTTGAAACTCCTCCTTTAAGATGTCCCAAGCTTCGTTTGGAGAATCACAGTTCATAACTCTTGTACAAAGTTCATCTTGAACACAAGATTGAATGGCAAATAAAGATTTGTACTTCTTTGCATTTTCTTCACTATAATATTTGATTTGAGCCAGAGTCGGATTTGCTGGCAGAGGATTTGGTTCCCTGCTAGTCTTTACTACCTCCCAAAGATCATAAGCTCTCAGGTAGATCTTCATTTTTCCAGTTTAAATTGCATAATTCTTGCTTGTGAACTCTAGAGGAGCAGGAGCTGAATAGTTGCTTGAAGCCATGAACAAACACTCTATTTTAAAGGTTTTTATGGAAAGAAAGCCTTGTTGGTTTTCTCTCAAACTCACAACCCTCTAAGATCACTTATGCTATGATACCATGTTATAAAATTAGAAAACTCATAAAAATGCAGTAGTAAAATACAAAAAAGAAAGAGTAGCAAACAAGTTTTTTTTTATATTTATTCATTTTTCTGTCATATATACATACTGAAAATATTAAGACATAATTAGTTAGAAACCCATACAAGAAACCATCATTTGGACTGCAAAAATCAGAAAGCTTTCCCACTTAATACACAAACTGTGACTAACAACTACAAGTAACTAGACTTAGTTAGCTTAACAAAACATAAGAGCTAACTTTTAGGTATCAAAGGAAAATCTCAAAGTCTAATAGGATCATATAATTCTGAATAGAAGGAAAAACGAGCAAGGTTGGTGAGTGCAAACATTAATGGTGTGAACATGAAATCCAAACAATACGAAATAAAAATGCAGCATCCCAATCTCCTTCACTTATTTTCAATCACTCTAACCGAATTGATTGTAAAGTCAAATTTCATTTCTTTTTAATGTTCTAAATAAGCAAATGAATGAGAGAAATTGAGTGAGACTATCCTTGGTCAGACAAAAATAGGCATGAAGACAAAGGATTAAGCATTAAAAAATGTAGAAGATGGATAGCAACCTATGCCATTGCCACCACATAAACCAGTCAATGTTACAGTGGATGCATCGTAAAAAAAGGGTCCTTGCTTCTGCACTTTCTCTTTTATAAGGGGCACTTGGAAATATTTAGGAAACCCTTTCCGTGAACCCAATGACAATCTTTTTTTTTTTTAATTTCTTTCCTGCTTCTCTTAACTTTATTACCATCTTTAACTGACTTCACCCTACGCCCAGTCCATTTCTTTCCCTTTTTCTGGCATTAACGTTGCATGTCGTACTCTTAGATGCTTTGCTGACTTCAACATACGGCATTCCCCTTTTTCTCCTTGCCCTTGTTTTCTTCCATATATTACAGGAAAGTATACCTATAAGTCATACGTGTAAATAGGCCGGACGATTAGAGTAATGATTCTAGGCTTGTAATGGAAGCCAAGCATACTATATTTTGTTTCATCAATAAAGAAAAGCCATTAGATGTTGAAGGAAAGCAAGCGAGAATATAACCAGTTCCGATTAATCAACTAAAAGCCTATGTGTGAACCGAAACATTCACATTTTAGAACCATAATGTTTTATGGAAAGAGACTGAGGAGTGGAAAACAGAGAGCTTCGTCAGATTTGGAATGCATATAGTATGGATGGTGAGGGTTTCTTTCAAAGAAAAAGCCAAAGCCTTTAATGTCAGCTAAAATATCAAATCACTGAAAATACGTATTAATGCTTCGTCTGATGTCTCACTGTCTGTCTCCACAACAGGACAAAGAATGAGAATGAAAATGTTTGTTCACAGCATGTTGGCATTAGTGACTTTCTCAATGAGATTGGACATAAACCGATGTAGAATACAAGAATGGCCATCCAATTACTGATTTAAGCCCCCCACTAGTGTACGCTGGCCCCCATCTTAACCATTTAGATTCTTATCACATACAGACGATAACTTTTTTCACCGGGTTCACGAGGCTTGAGACTAGCTTCGAATTTTTTGACTTAATTATGTGGCTTAAGAGATGGACTGCAACTAGTCCTTAAATGGAATCTGCTGCCTTTACAAGTGGAACCTGATGTTTTAGCTGTTGTTAGCTCTGTTATGAATAATGATCCTCAACCTTCTGTGTGTGTAGAGGTACTAGTACTAAATTGTAGGAGGCTTCTCCACCTTTTGGACCAACCTGAAGTCAGGCACATCTACAAGGAGAACAACAGTGTTGCAGGTTTGATGAATTTTGTATTATGGACCAATCCCTGAAAGGGTCATTTTTTATCTTTATTTCATGACCAAACTCTATACTTGGTTTCAAATTTAGTGCAGGTTTAATGTAGCCATACTGTAGACCTGCTCATGTACCAATTAGACCAAATTTGGGTCTAAATCCATAGGATATAATAGGTTTTGAACTTAAATCCAAATAATTCTAAGCCCATTTATAAATTAGGGCTTAGACCTATAAGTATAGACAAAATCTAAATTTAAGCCTATAAACCTAATAATAGAGACCCCTTTTTTACTAAAAATAATAGAGGAGAAAGTGATGAATTAGTTGAGTGCAAAATATAATTAGGTTTGCAAAGTAGTAAAACAATATTTTTTGATATTTTATTTTAATTAAAATAAAAATAAAAATTTTATTTTAATTATTGTAGACAACAACATTTGTCTTAGATTCTAGTTTCATTTTTTGATATACTTAATAAAAGCTAATATTAATAGAGTAACTAAAATATATATAAAAAAAATATAAGTTTTGTTATTTTTATAAATTTTCTAATAATTTATCATCAATATAATATAATTAACTAATAGTTTCATATTCTTCACATAATAATTTACAAATATTATATAATTAACTAACAATATCATTATATAACACACGTAATTGTATAATGGTAGAAATTGAAAAAGTTTTAGATTAGAAAGGGAAATAAATAATAAATAGGAAACTATAGTATTATTTTTAAGAGTATTTTAAATCACTGAATATTCTTGAATATAAAATATGACATTTTTATCATCAGTCTGACTGTTAATAAAGATATGAACCAAAGTATTCAAAAGGATGACAATGGATCTTAAAAGGAAAAATGATTCTCCCTATGATGATTAATGTTTGTTATTTTATTGCAAAACATTTATTTTAATTATAACTATTTTATCTTTTTTCTTGCTTTCTTGGTTTCATGTATAAGTTAATAGATTTATATCTTGTTTTATTTTTTAATTAATTTCTGACTTCAAAATTTTCTTTGGGAAGAGAAGTTGCAACCTGTTGTGGGTATTATTGGAATCGCATAAATGGGATGGTGAAAGCCTAATGGATGGACTCAGCTAATAAGGGCCCAGCTCACCTAGAATTGAGGTCATTGGATCAAGACATCAAGTTGCTAAATATGAACTAAGGTCATTGGTCGACACGGGTCAAAGTAGCCAACTCAGGTCGTTGAGAACAAGGCTCAACTCACAGATCAAAGCACGCATCCACAACCAACAGTCCAAGAAAATCCGTTTAGCTTCTTATTTTTATGGGAACTCATTATTATCTATCATGTAATCTTGATCAAGTCATGATACTTATTTAATATAAGATTTACATTCAAACTGTAACCCCCCAACCATTATAAAAGGGGGATGAAATCATTGTACAAGACACAGAAAATCATTAGATACAAAATACTCAGCAAAAGAGTAATAAAAGTCATAGACATAAGGGTCAAACTGACTTTAGTCAAACCACGTTAAAAACTTATGGTGTCTCCTTATTCTTTCTCTCTCTCTCTCTCTCTCTCTCTCTCTCTCTCTCTCTCTCGATTTACATTCAACTGGCAGTTTGGGGTTCTGGACTTTGGTTGATTGGATTCGACCATCAACATTTTTTCGTTAGAAGGAGGGCCCTAAATTGCATTCCCCTTGACTTTTTTCGATGGCTAGAGGAAGAATCGCCAGGGGTTTAGATGTTGCAGTTCACTAGCTTAATGGTCATATGAAACAACATAGGGATCTAGTCCTTCTCGCGGCAGACACTTCTGCCATCCCCACCACAGGTGTTGTCACCAACATGCCCCCAACGGCCTCACACCAACTTGATATTATTGATGGAATACAAGCATGTCATCAACATCATGAGGCACTGGAGAAAACGGTAGGAGAGTTGGCTAAAGCGATTAAGGCATTGACTTAGGCACAAGCCCAATGCTCACAAGAGCAAGTTGGGGGCACTTGCAGAAAGAAGCTCTCCAATAGACACAAGGAAAGAGCTCAGAAAGAGAGACTAACTAGAAAAGTACTTTAGCACACCTATTTAGCTCGCTCTACCAACTCACGGCTAAGGTGAGAGGTCCATCGAGCTCATGAGGAGAATGAAAGGGATCATCAGTGACAGGGGGTTTGCATCGAGCTGAAGGCTCAAATAGGACCAATCGGAGACATTTCTCAGATCAAAGCTTGTCGACTCACAAACAGTGGAAGCACAGGACCCTAGATCGACACTCCCACCATAAAAAGAGGAGCCAACCATCTTCCAGCTGATTGTCTGAGGCTCAGGGGCAGAGGAGTTGCTTTAGAGGGTGGAGCAGTTGGAACAACGCCCTCAGGCTCAGGACCATCGAGATCATTATGAAGGGACGACACCGTTCATTAGGGAGATTGAGAAAGAGCTTTTCCTTCACAGGTTCAAAGTTCTCGCTATCCTGCTATACAATGGGGATAGTGACCCATATGTCCACCTAGATGCATTCAATATACAAATGGATCTTCAGATGACCAATCCCTTAGTTAAGTGTCATGTTTTCCTAACCACTCTAGGGGGCATACCTTGAATACGGTTCAGGAATCTCAAAGCTCATAGTATTGATGGTTGGGAAGAATGGCAGAGGAGATTCATCAATTAATACAGGGCATTGAGAAGGTAGCTCACACCACCCACCCACCTTATGACAGTCTTTCAGCGAAAGAATGAATCACTGAAAGACTACATTACCTGATTCAGATATGAGGTTACTAATGTAAAGAATCCCTCAGATGAGAGCACCTTAATAGCGATCTTTGTGGGACTCCACAAAGATGGGAAGCTATATGAAAGCATATACAAGTCTCTAGTAAAGGACCTGGGTGAATTCTATGAACGAGCTACCAAAGAAATTAGTTAGGAGGAAACCTTTGGCCTTAAAAAGTCCAAGGACGAGGCTAATAGCTCTAACTAGAGTAAAAAAAGGAATAATACTGGGAATAGCAAGGAGAGTCAAGATGATGATCTCGAAAATCAAGTCGCAAATAAGACTAGGAACGAGCGATCTCAGCATAAAGGTCGCCATGATAGGTACAATGTCTTATCAGATACTCAGAAAAGGATCTTTGCAATAGAAAAGGATAGAGAGGGTTTTGGGAAGCCCAACCCCATAAAGACTACCGACCAGTTTAAAAAAAGAACAAGTATTGTGCTTATCATAATGAAATCGGGCACAACACTTCAAAATGCAGGGCATTCAAGGATGCAATTGAGGACCTAATCAATAGAGCTCATTTAAGAGATTATGTGGTGTGACCTATGAAACAACGACCTCAGTAGCATCAGTAACTAGCACAGTAGCAATAGCAATGGACTCTTGAGCAAGAGGAGGCACCCTCAGTAAGAATTATATTTACCATTCATGATGGGCCTCACATTGCAGGTACCTCAAACAGGCTGTATGAACGCTATGTGTGAGAAATAAATCACATCCTGCTCATGGGACACATTGAATTCGAGGGTCCTGCTAAGAAAGCAAGGATGACCTCAGATAACATCACCTTTACAGCTGAGGATGCACAAGGGATACATTTTCCCCATAATGATACATTGTTTACCTAAGCCAGAATTAGTAACACTGAGGTACGAAGAATTATGATCGATATGGACAGTTCAGTGAACATCATGTACAAAAGATATTTTGAATGGATGGGACTAAGCTCAGATCAACCGAAGCCTTCCCCAGAGCCCCTTTATGGCTTTACAGGAGATGTAATACTACCAACAGGGCAAATCAAGCTTCCCATTACTCTTGGAGACTCGGGTCGTCAGGCAACCATCTTAGCAGACTTTCTAATCATCGACTGTCCTTCAACATATAATGTAGTGCTGGGGTGACTTGCGATCAATGACCTAGACTTGATTACATCAAACAAGACACTCACCATTAGATTCCCGACCCCTAATGGAGTTAGATGTGTGTGAGGCAATCAGCGTATAGCCCAATGTTGCTATAAGGATTAAGTCAGGATAGGGGTGAGGGGGAAGAAGGTTAATGTGATTTTTGGTGGAGTACTGTGAGCTTGGAATGCTAAACATCCTTGCCTATATGATTAATGAATTTAAATTTGCTTATCTAGTCTTGATTGTTTAAAAATTGATAAAATTGCCAATTTTTTTTAAGTTTTTATGACTATTTGCTAATTTTTGGACAAATTTTCAACAGAATACTATACCGAAAGTGAGCTATCACCCTTCTAATCCTGAAGTGAACACTCACCCTTCTAATCTAGAAAGGGTATTCAACTTGACGTACTTACAAAAACTTGGCACCTTATGTGACCAACTATTCGGCACCGCATATGACTTACTACTCGGCATCATATGTGACCTACTATTTGACACTGCATATGACCTACTACTTGGCATTGTATGTGACCTATTATTCGGCATCGCATATGACCTACTACTTGGCATCGCATGTGACCTACTATTTGGTAGTACATACGACCTACTACTCAACACCGTATGTGACCTACTATTCGGCATCACATACGACCTACTACTTGGCACCGTCTATGACCTACTATTTATTCGACACCGCATATGACCTACTATTCGGCACTGCATGTGACTTACTACTCGACACCGCATGCGACCTATTATTCGACACTGCATGGGACTTACTATTCGAAAGAAATTGATAAAACTGTCGATGTTTTTAAGTTTTTATGGCTGTTTGCTAATTTTTGGATAAATTTTCAACAGAATACTATATCAAAAGTGAGCTATCACCTTTATAATCCAGAAGTGAACACTCACCCTTCTAATCTAGAAAGGGCATTCAACTTGATGTACTTACAAAAACTTAGCACCTTATATGACCAATTATTCGACACCGCATATGACTTACTACTCAGCACCGTATGTGACCTACTATTTGACATCGCATACGATCTACTACTTGGCATTGTATGTGACCTACTATTCGGCACCGCATACGACCTACTACTTGGCACCATAGCATGTGACCTATTATTCAGCACTACATACGACCTGCTACTCAACACCGTATGTGACCTATTATTCGGCATCGCATACGACCTACTACTTGGCACCGTATGTGACCTACTATTTGGCATCACATACGAACTACTACTTGGCATTGTATGTGACCTACTATTTGGCATCACATATGACCTACTACTTGGCACTGTATGCAACCTATTATTCGACATCGCATATGACCTACTATTTGGCACTGCATGTGACCTAGTACTCGGCATCGCATGTGACCTATTATTCGACACTGCATGCGACCTACTATTCGGCAGAAATTGATAAAATCGTCGATGTTTTTAAATTTTCATGACTATTTGCTAATTTTTAGATAAATTTTCAACAGAATACTATACCGAAAGTGAGCTATCACCCTTCTAATCTGGAAGTGAACACTCACCCTTCTAATCTAGAAAGGGCATTCAACTTGATGTACTTACAAAAACTTGGCACCTTATGTGACTAACTATTCAGCATCGCATATGACTTACTACTCGGCACCGTATGTGACCTACTATTCAACACCGCATATGACCTACTACTTGACACTGCATGTGACCTACTATTCGGCACTACATACGGCCTATTACTCAACACCGTATGCAACCTTCTATTTGGCATTGCATATGACCTACTACTTGGCACTGTATGTGACCTACATTTAGCATCGCATACGAACTACTACTTGGCATCGTATGCGACTTACTATTCGGCATCACATATAACCTACTACTTGGCACTGTATGTTACCTATTATTTGACACCACATATGACCTACTATTCAGCACTGCATGTGACCTACTACTTGGCACCGCATGTGACCTACTACTTGGCACTGCATGTAACCTATTATTTGACACTGCATGTGACCTATTATTCGGCATTACATGTGACCTACTACTCGGCATTGCATGTGACCAACTATTTAGTAATGCATACATGCGACCTACTACTCAGCATGGCACTGCATGCAACCTACTACTTGGCATCGCATGTGGCCAACTACTTGGCATCGCACTCATACATTCATCACGACAATGACAAAGTCGTTAGTTTGTTAAATGAGATTGATTAACCTATTGGACATTCATTTTAATTAATGTTTGTTAAGTTATGGTTTGCAGGAACTCATTCATGATATCATTTGCAACCTACTGAATATACAATTATGGAAACTTGGACGAATAAAGTAAGAATAGAGCATAAATATTATGAAAAAGTTCATTGAAGACTCCCTTCAATGAGGAAAATTTACATCTAAAAATTCAAAATTTCATTTAAGATTGCTGTAAACTATGGCCTATGAGGAATATTGGCCCTCAGAAGCTACATCATCGGCTGGAGAGTCCATATGTGAGGTGAGCAGGTCGACCATCATTTGATCATTAGCACTTTTCATGACTTGCAAGCTATTCTTTATTTGAATTAGGCCCTGAGCAGGAGAAGCTCCATCTGTCAATTATGAACCCCTGTCGGGAGAAGCTGCCTTCGCATCCTCCTCAAAGCCCTTAATGGCCTCAAGAACATTCCCATCAAAAAAGGAAAAATCCATCTTCGAATGCTCATCCCATAAGGTGAACAAGAAGCTAGAGTGGCCTCAGATGTCACCTCTTCTTTAGGTCTCACAATCAGCACGATAATTTCTGCCTTAGCTCGTGCAACCTCCTCTTTTACCAAAGCAACTTTATCCTTGGCCTCCTCATATTTCCTCTCGGTAGCCTTAGCTTGCTGCATTGTCACATCCAGTTTGCCCTTTACTCTTGTTAACTTATCAACCACTTTATTGAGGCTGGATGTGACGGCTTGTGATCTACCACCTCGCGAGATAAAGCTTCCTTGACTTTTTCCTTGGCAACTTTAGCATCTTTAACTTTTTCTTTTAGTTCTAGTGCCTCAGTAATTATGGTAGCCAGGTCACTCCCAAGCTTTTCCTTCCCCTCATCCTAAGCTCAAAACATTTTCTTTAGCTTTATTATTGCTAGCAAGCCCTAAAAAATCAAATGATCAAGTTAGATTACAAAGAGGCAAGAGGACCAAGTTGGAGGGACTTTACATATTAGTAGGACATGACAAGCTACATAACCTATCAATCCTTCCCCTGAGGATTCCTCTGACTTTAATACATCGGCCCTATTGTGAGGCCATAGGATTAACTCAACATTCTCCTAGAGGAAGTCGAAGCACTCCCCTATCTTTGGGCTAAGCTTGACAGGTCACTCCTTGCCCTCAACCTTAGGTACCACCTCCTTCGTAGCGATAACAACCCTCTTCCCCTTGTCTACTCTTTGTTTTTTGGCACAGGGAATAGATGGGGAGGCGACCTCCTCGATCGCCTCGACCACCTCAAGATGTGAGGTGGGAGCCAACATTTGTGGGCATGCTACTGTTATGGACAGAGAAGATTGATTTGCAGTGGTAGGGGCTGTTGTAGCAGAAGGAGCCGATGAAGTCACAACAGTAGTAGACTGAGCAGAGTAGGAGGTTCATGGCATTCAGAAGTTAAGTCTTAACATGTTTTCATATTCTTCAAAGTTTGCTGGACCAACCTCTTTAGTTTAGTGAGCTTTGATGTCTCTAGTGATCTCAATGTTTAAAGCTAGAGTAAGCTTATGTGAATATGGGAGATCCTCATCGAATTTGAGATTATACTTTAGATCATCCACAGCAACAAATTAGCCCAGCACCTTAACCTCCTCAACCTCCAATATTAGTTTCTCCTTGCTAGCTTTGTCTATAAAATGAAACAAAGTCAAAATTAGAAAATAAAATGGGAATTCATGCAAGCTCGTATGTCCACAGCTCGCTTACTAGGAGTAAGGATGAAATCAAAATTATGAAGATGATGCAGAGAAAGCCATGGAGCGTAAAACCAGTGGGATTTATAGTTCCCCACATTTGACTTGCCTTTAGCATCACTTTTTGGCAAGATCCTCTTGAACTCAGTCTAACGAGCTGTCAGGTAGTAAATCTCATCATTCTGACCCACACTCTTGATGCTAAATAGATAACAAAGAACTTTCACCAAAAGAAGGGGGACTATTCCTAAGGTATAAGAGGATGAGGGAGGTGAGCTGAGAATACAAATTTGGTGTGAGTTGAAAGGGGCAAGTTTTAATTTATTCAACAGCTCCACAAGGTAAGAATGGATCAGGAACCTAAGCCCAGTAGTGAGTTGGTGGGAGCTAATAGCAACAAATCCTGGAGCGGGATAAGCCATGTGGTTGTCAAGGGAAGGTGCCATAATGCGACAGCCCTTGGGAAGATAGTATGTTTCAACTATACCCCTAAGCTCATCAAACTTAATGATTGAAAGGTGGTGCTTGAACACTATGCGGTCTGGGGACCTCTCACTCTCAGTGATCTGTTGGCCCTTAGTAGGATCAAGACGAGCAGCAAACCTCCCGACAACCTCGCCACTCCCAGAGTTTGCTTTATTTATAAAACGCATCAACTCCCCACTTCAAGCTAGAGAGTTAGAATCATCAGCACTTCCTACCTAGTGACCTTGGCATCTATGATGTGCCATCTACACAAGAAGGAATGATTAGGTCGTTGAAAGCAAACCATACCTAAAAGCTAAAAGCTAATAGGGAATATCCTATGCAATAGGCTAGATGTGCTACGTATCACCACACTTAAGACCTAGACCATCAGACACATAGTTTAAATTAAACAGATAAAAGGTTAAACTTGATAATATATGATCTCAAGACCTATAAACATTTTATCAAACAGATGGCACACCAGATTTTACAAAATAATGAAAAGCATGCAAATAAACACACTATAGAACCAATTAGAAGGAAAAAAATTTCCTAGCAACTAAAGAGCATGCACTACTGAAGCAAGCTACCAGATATCAGAAAACAACAAAACAAAGCATCCAAAAAAAATAGAAACTTAAAACTAAGGTCATGGTTAGAGAACTTACTGAATTGATGAAACAAGTCTTGAAGAAAGCACGATGAGCATGATCGATCTCCAGCAAAATCGAAATATAAAGGTTGCTTTCATAGACTTGGTGAAGCAAAAAGGATGAAGAATGGTGGTGACTAGCTAAGAGCTTAAAAAGTAAGCAAAAAACTAAAGCCCACGTTTTCAAAAACAACAAGTGAGAGGGAAAGAAGGGTTTTCCTCACCTTATATAACTCAATCAACCTCATTGTTAGATCAGGAGACTGATCAACTACCCCCGATCTAATAGTCCAACAAGGCTCTGTCACTACCGCATTGACGATTATGAAAAAATGCATGCATTAAATGTAGAAATGATAGCATGGGCAGGCACAAATGAAACAAAAGTATAAGAGTCTAAACAACAGCATAGCAGATTGCAGTTGATAGCTTTTACCAGTGAACTACAGCTCCTAATTCATAGATCGCACTAAGAGCTGGGGGGATAATGTTGTGGGTATTATTGGAATCGCATAAATGGGCTGGTAAAAGCCCAATGGATGGACTTAACTAATAAGGGCCCAGCTCACCCAGGATTGAGGTCATTGGACCAAGGCATCAGGTCACTAAATATGAGCTAAGGTCGCTAGTCAACATAGGTCAAAGCAGCTACATCAGGTCTTTGAGAATAAGGCTCAGCTCGTAGATCAAAGCACGGATCCACTGCCAACAGTCCAAGAAAATTTGTTCAGCTTCCTATTTTTATGGGAACCCATTATTATCTATTATGTAATCCTAATTAAGTCATGATACATATTTGGTATAAGATTTGCATTTAAACTGTAACCCCTAACTATTATAAAAAGGGGATGAAATCATTGTACAGGACACAAAAAATCATTAGATACAAAACACTCAGTAAAAGAGTAATAAAAGCCATGGACATAGGGGTCAAACTAACTTTAGCTGGATCAGGTTAAAAACTTTTGGCGTCTCCTTATTCTTTCTCTCTAGATTTACATTCAACTGGCAATTTGGGGTTCTGGACTTGGGTTAACTGGATTCGATTGTTAACACAACCTATTACTTCTCTTCATATTGGAATTTTAGTCTAGTATCAATTAAAAAAAGTGACACCAAATAAGCTATTAGTGTCAATAACTTATATTTAAAACTATAATATATACTCACAATATGAGAAATTATATGCATCATGAGTATCTTTTTGTGGAGTTATTACATACTAAATTTTAAACCAAGAGAAATTTCTTACTTAAAAAAAAAAGAGATATATTGATACAAACAAGTGTTTTCTTTTGGAAATAAAATAGAATGTTTGCTTTGTTCTCTTTTATTAACTAATGCATACTATGCGTGAGTAAATAAAAGAATTGAAAAATTAAAAATTCTTACATTTATTTTTTTATTAAAAATGAAAAGCTTATGACTATATATCCAATTTCGCTAGATAATATTATCACCTATGAGAATATTTATCTTATAGTATGTTATGTATATTTTTGGAACTATACAAATGGGTTGGTAAAAGCCCAATGGACAAGTCTAGCCAATAAAGGCCCAGCTCAATCAGGATTGAGGTCACTAAAGTAAGGCATCAGGTCGCTAAATGCGAGCTCAAGATCACTGGTCAACAAGGGTCAAAATAGCAACCTTAGGTAATTAAGGATGAGGTCTAGCCTACAGATCAAAGCACGCTCGTTGTGGCTAAACCCAGGAAGGGACCAACTTACGGGAATTAACTTATGGATATCAACTTGTAGGAATCAACTTGCATGATTAATTAATTATCTATTTTCATCGGAATTCATGAAGCAAAAGTCAATTTTGAATTCTTTATTTTTTTTAAACTACATTAAGATTGTATACTCCAGAAACTATAAATAAGGATTGAAATCATTGTACCAAAAAAATAGATGAATACTCTAAAAAATAGAGAATAATCAGACAGCCAATAGATATAAATACCTTGCCAAAATAGACAAAGAAAATACAATAATCATGGATGTAGGCGTTGCACTCAGCTGGACCACATTAAAAACTTTTGGTGTCTCCCTGTTCTTCCTCTCTCTCTCTCTGTCACTCACACATACTCTCTCTCTCTTTTTACACTCTCAATTTATAGTTTAGGGTTCTGAACTTAGGGTGACTAAATTCACATGTCAATATAGTATAACTTATTACATACTATATTTTTTTTTAAAAAATACTTGTATACACAATGGATTACAATAATTATTAAAGTAATATTTGAAATATTAAATCAATTAATTTTGAATTGTTAATTAAAAGTTTTTAGAAATTTTTTTTATAAATGTAATTAGGAATTAGGTTTAGGCTTAATCTAAGTTAAGCTTAGGTTTAGCTCATAATGTACAAAGGTCTTGCCTGTTTGATGGACTGAAGCCCATAACCTAACATAATGAATTGGGTTAATGGCCTATTGGGCATAGCCTAATAAGCCCCTAGACCTTCAAGCCTTTGAACACCTCTACATACTGTTGGTCATTTGAGAAACCAAAATGCAAAGATAACTAGAACAAGATGTTTTTGAGACTGTAAAAATCTATTTTTTATTAAGTAATAAAGCACCTATTTATATAATATAATGAAAATTGAATTGTAGAAAAATTTGAATAAAAAAATTGAATTACAGAAAAATCTGCTACATCTTGAACATATAAGTCAAATGTCTAAAAAATAGCATGAAGTGATAGTCATAGTCCTAATAACCACTTTAACTTTTTTATCTGTAACACTTCAAAATATATAATAATAAAAAAATAATTATAAAATAGTTAGTAGTGTATTTGTGAGATTATGAGATAAATGAGTAGAATTTATAGTCTAACCTATTTTTTTTCCATTGAGAAATAATGTAAGTGTATTAAAGGGAGTATTTTAATTTTACTTTGGGTCTAAAGGGTATTTTCCCATTTTCTTCTTTTTCTTTTTTTGTTTCTTTGTTTCCTTTTTTTCTTCTTTCTTGGGTGTTAACCCGAACTGGCTTTTCTTTCTTCTTCTTTTTCTTCTTCTTCTTCTTTCTCCTTGCTCTTTGGTAGCTTTGGTTGTTCTACCCTGCCCGCTGTTCAACTTATTCTTCTTTTTCTGGTCTGGCTTCTTCTTCTTCTTTGTTTAGCTCTCTGGATGGAGTTTTGGCAGTCAATGCCACATCCCTCTTGCTTCAACTGATCCAGTGTCGTGTGAAGGACACAAGCTAGCTACTGCTTGGTGGTGATCAACGCTAGATGATAGTTCATCGAAGACTATCGGGGAACTGTTTAGCTCCTCGTCAGCTTTTCTTTGGATCAGCTTCTTGGTGAAGCCCGACATTGTGGTTTTGCTTGCCAGATTGAATGCTAGCCATGGTTGCTTCTAGTAGACTAGATCAACAAGGCATAGCCAGCTATTGAAGAAGACTAGTCAGGCTCTTCCCCTATTGCCCTATCACTACTCTGCTCATTAGTGGTGACAACTTTGCCATCTAGCCACCTTTGCTTGCCGGAGATTCAGCCTCTTCTTTAGCAACTTGGTCCAAGCCCTCCATCCACTTGTCTTTTGTTGGTATCAAATTTATCATGTTCCTTAGTTATTCAGATTATTTTTCATTGATTCAAACAATAAATCTTGTTGGTTAATTTTTTTTAAGGGTGATAAAATTTGTTAGTTGAAGCCACTTTAGGGAAGAACTGTAAAAGATATATGATAAATTAGATTACTTGCTACACTAAAGTGAGTGGATAGTTCACTCTTTCATATAAATTTATAGATCATTTACAAGCTTAAATTTAATTGCTTTAGTTATTGAATTTTTACTATTTGGTAGCTTAAAAAAAAAACTGATTTGGAATCATATTGGGTAGTTATGTTATAAAAATATAGACCCATAAAGTATTTGATGTTGAAAAATAGTACTTTAACTTGTTCTATGTTTTTATGAACTTGAGACCTTGAAAACTTATAGTTTGTATGTACGTGATATACGATGTTTCGTTTGCTAAAAAAAAAACTTTTAGTTTTTCCTTATAATTGTAGATCCTAAAACTTGAAATTATAAATTATTTGACCCTAGTGATGTTTGAATTATTTGATTTTGGATTTATAAATTATCAATGGTTGAGTTTTATAATAGTATATGTTGTTTATGAAAGAGATTTCTTGATAGTATATAAATTGGTTTTGTTTATATTTTGTAAAGAGAATGGGATCCTTTGGAAACTCCTTGGAAAGCCCTCAAGTGCACTTGTTTTAGAATCATATCTAATTAGAGGAATAAGAGGAGGATATCTGTTGGAAGAATAAGGTGGATGATGATGACCGATATCTATTACGTAAGGTTGTCTTTAGGAATTACCCATTGAATTCCAATTGTATATAGAAGTTTTGACTTCTTTTCGACTACTTGAAAAAAATGGTGAAGTAAGAGAAATATTACTGGCTTTCTTTACTGAATTGTCTAACAAGTATTCTGGACTATAAGTAATAGTATACTTGTTACTAATTTTTTTAGATTTGATAACATGCTTACAAACTAATGTTTATGTATTTCTATACATCTATGTTTTACTACTTTACTATTGAATATGAATTATAATTTTTTTTTTGGTTTTTTAGGGAATTATCCACTCATTGGGTTTTGATAAAACTCACTCCATTTTCTTTTCTATTTTCAAAGCTTGAAGCCACTCCTGTTGTTCACCCACATCCATATGGTACAAAGTTTGCTCCTTGATCGAGTAGACTTCTTTTGTGGAGCATGAATGCATAATGATGGCGGTATTTTGGCAGTTGGTGTAGTCAAGTCAATTACATGATTTGTCTGGTTGTCTAATGGTTGCCAAAACCAATCAAAATTAGAAGATTTATAACCGATTTATCCTACTACTTGTAGTATAAGGTAACATTGAGTCGAGCCCTTGGATCATTCTAATAATAACAATCAAATCAAGAGATAAAAATAGAGGGGGGATTGGTAGCAGCTATTCTAATAGAAAACAACAAGGTAGAACTGTAAACAAGAACAAGCAAATAACCAGCCTAAGGGAATTAACTAAACTTGAGATTAATCTATCCTTGATCACTAAATATTCATTCAATTGTTAATCCTATTTCTAACCTTAAATCATAGCAAGAAGCCTTAAAATAATTAATGAATCCTCTACTAGATAAACACCTAGCATTTGGTTGATTAAGGTTAAATAAACTAAGCATCCAATTAAGCCAAAATCATCCTAAGAAATTAGGATTTAGCCAAGTAAACAACCTATCAAAAGCTTGATGCATTACTTAGTTTTTACCATCCTCTTTCTACAAGTGATCATTAAGCAATAATCATATTAACATCTAAATCAAATGAATCCATTCAATTCAGATTTCTCAGCAAAATAGAGAGGAAAGGAGAAGAAATGACCAACAATTGGGTTACAAAGTGAAAGAGCAAGATCTCAACATTATCATCAAGTTGTCAATCCCTTGAACTGATTACAAAGTGTTTAGCCTTCCATGAATGGAAGACATGAAATTACAGAGAAAAGAGAGAATAACATGCCACTCAACTCAGTCTCCTCCCTTTTTTTGAAAAGTGCTGAACAGGAAAAAGGGGCTAGCTATTGGTTGGTGTAATCTCTTTTGCTTGCTACCATTTTCTGCTACTACTCCTTTTTCTTAAATGCATAGTTGCAGATTGCTTCTCTAGTGTTTTTTACTAACTCACTGACTTAAATCTGATTGAGTGTGAAGCTAGTGCAAGGAATAGTTATTGGGCCCAAGTTTTATGTCATTTGGGGCCTAAAAATTAAATTCTATAAAGGCCCATCTCGTCAGTATTCTGCCTCTATTTTGTAGCTCAATTTGCATGCCTAAAATTATATATTTAGGTCTGGAAGTCTTCATAAGAATTGTAGCCTTATATCTTAACTTCCATTTGAGCTAAGTTTGACCTCATTTGGACTTTTACAACTCCAAATATTTTCTGATGAATGCTCAAGGCTGGGCTACCCGACACAGAACTGAGATGACATTTTGGTTTTAGTTTGAGCTCTAATTTTAGATATCCAATCATAAGATTCGACCTTCAAAGTCTACATGAAAGTTGTAGAGCTATGTCTTATCCTTCCTACAGGATAAGAATCACATTAATTGGATAATCATAGCTTAAGTTATAGCCAAAATATAGAAACTGCTAAAAAGGCCAAATAATGCAGTATTTTCTATAATGATCCCGATTGACACAATATCGTGAATATGTAATAACATAGCTGAAATAAGTTAGTTTGGACCTTAAAAAGTTTAATGAGAGGACAATTAAATGAGTAAAATATTTTGTTATCAAATTCTCTCACACTTAGCTTTTGCACTCCTAGGCAAAACACAAAACAAAATACAAGAGTCAAAATAATAATAAGATTCAAGACCCTGAGATTTTTTTTTTTCAGCAATAATGAGAATTTTATCACAAAAAGTGATGTAAGTAAAATTTAGGACACATAGCATCTTGAAGCTCATTCTTTATAATTCAAAACTCAAATCAATTAGCAAGGTTATTTCATCAAAAGGTAGATAAACCTGGTAGACTTTACAAGGAAGGCTCTTCTCACAACTCTCATTGTGCTTAGAATGGGAAAGTGTTTCTCTCAAATTCATTCCATGAA
>JANHAO010009141.1:0-18661 GCA_026873985.1 Saraca asoca
GTGACAATCAGGTACTAAAAAAAAGACTATAAAAGCTATTCATTGACTGAATTTATGTGTCAATCAGGTACCCAAAAAAATGATGACAAAATCTGTTCATTGGCTGAAAGACTTAAAATTTTTTTTCCACAGTAAACCATTTTGTGAACGAAATTGTCACCGAAAATTCGATCGCCGAAACATACAACCACAAAACAGCGACCAAATTCATTGGCCGCCAAGTTTTTCTTCATTTTTGCGACCGAAATGGCGATCAAAATTTGGCAGCTTAATACCAACCAGCGACCGCTGATTTCGGTCACAAGTTTTTCGACACCGAAACAGTGACCGAAATATTTGGTAGCAAAAATACAAATTGCGACCGACCTTTCATAATATTAGTCACTGACATATGTAGTGGCTAATTCGGTCGCCAACTCTAGCGACTGAACCCCCCAGTCGCTGGTTGGGTTGCGACTAAGGTTTTAGCCACTCTTCAGTTTCGGTCTCTTTTCGGTCGCAAATAATTTTTGCGATCGAAATTCATATTTTAGCGACCGAATGTTTCGATCGAAAAAAATAATTTTTTTTGTAGTGCATGTAGCATACTATGGGAATGTATAATCTAGCAATAAAGAAACTTAACTTCCTTTTTTTGATTGTACATGTAAAGGTGGAAGACTCACTGAAATAGTTTGGATGAATATTGGCTAAAAACATTTATGAAAATATTCACATTTTCATATAAACCAGTCTTAATTATGAATCCAATATGGAAATGTTGAATACATTTAAAATATTCCTAAAAATATAAGAAGATTTCACAACCAAACAATTTCTCCAAGTGTATTGAGACAAAACAATAATTGAAGAAATGTAAGACCATTAATTACTGATGAATTATAAAAATATCATGAATAACTTCAAGATATACACAAAATAATTTCAAATAAATTAAGGATGAGTTTGAGTATACCACTTTGATACTAACAAAAAAGATTCAGATTGAAAATTGAATTTTATTTATTTGATTTGTTGAGACTGGATATTAAATAAAGTGGAAATTCATTGAATCTAATCAGTTGCAACTACCTAACTGAACACGTTTAACAACTGCTTATATTTTAATGATATTTTTTGTCAGACAAATATAACTAATGGTATCTTTTTTTTTTTTTGGATTGTAAATAGATATGTAATATATATCACATTATTTAAGAATATGGTGCATAAAATTTTTAAAATCATAATCAATGATAAATTTGAAATTATACAAAATTTAAATATTTTACGTTAAATTTTTTTTAAACTGTTAATGAAATTCAATAGTTGAAGTAAGGGATTCTTCAATCTCTACAACTTTAGTACTTAATGGATTTAACACTTAAAATTTATTGTTTAATTTTAGAGTTAAAAGTGTTAATGTTATCAAATCATTGATTGATATTAAGGGCACATAGGAATATATATATGTATATATGGACCTATTTCCAAAGCCTCATTGTAGAAATATACTAAATAATCAACCAAACTTGTGTTTCATTAGATGACCATTTTTTACACCAAGTGATCACAAATTTTGGGAAAAGAGTCCTCCTCTTAAGAAAAAAAGGTGTGATTTTTAGAGAGAGATAAATACAAATTTTTTTATTGAAATAGTAATTCTAAAAAAAAGTACGAATTCAAGAATAAAAATGTATCTTTATCTCTCCGAAAATGATAGAAAAGGAAGAGAAGAAAGAAAGAAAAGATAATCCAGATTCTATATCTTGCACGTACTCATGGATGAATAGTAAAAATATATATGGTACTGTAAGAAATATTATGGACTCCATTGTTACTTAAATTCTGGTGGAGATTACCTTAAATTAAAAGTAAACTATATTGACTTTTTTAGCATTTAATGAAAAATTGCTCACACCTCACTTAAAAGATTAAAAAGTGCCACAAGTAAACTTAATTGAACATGATACTCAAAATTGCTTATAAAAATAATGTTTACATACTGACATTAACTTCACTATTAATAAAGAAACATTTTGGCCAAAATATCCCATTAATTGCTCATTTTTTATACAACTTTTATAATTACGTTTACATGTAACTTTTTTTATGCTCTAAAGAAGATCATTACAAATTTTAAAAATGTTAAGAAGGTACATATAGTTTTTGTCAAATAAAAAGGAGTTGAGTAGTGATCATTGATTGGTTGGTAGGTTGAAGACTGATTGATAACGTAGATAAACCTGTAACAACCAATCTAGGTGGTAAAGATCGTCACAACCTTTATGACGATCAATTAGTCATAGTGAAAGCATTTGAGTGAACAATTGTGATCATAAATCATTAACTATCATATGTCTCTTGTACTATAATGGTTATGGATGATCACTAAGCCTATGGTTCTTCACCATGTGGCCCTTGTTGATAGATTGGAACTTTTTAGATTAACTTCGCTCATTCTAGACAACTACTTATAACTTACCATTAACCATTTATAGCTGGCTAAAAATGTGATTGTTCATTCATAGGTACGATTATGTTGTCAGTTATGTGTATAACCACATAGTTGTATACATGCCCAGTCACCAACATATTTGTCGATGAGTGTATTTGAGTCCAAATTTGAAACAATAATGATGCCTGAAATGACATATAAGATCTAAAACCTAAAAAACTAACATAACACCTGAGAAACTAATAGAAAACTTGAACAAAAAAAATACACCTAATGGTTTAAGCTTCAACAATGGTTGTCTTGGTCTATATCAGATGGCTGAACAAAATCTTCTAGAACAAACTTATGTTTTTTTGACACATCTTGGAAAAGACATGGGGATTGAGTTGTGCTTGTTGTTTCTTGAACTTGTGGTTGAAATTTGGTCCAACTTTCTTGAATTGACACAAAAACCATCTTTCATGCTAGAGTTCATAATGTACTCTTCCATTAGGTTTGAAATTGAAATTTTGCTTATGCAGCCATCCTGTATCTTTCAAATTTTGATGCATATTTACATTCAACAAGTTATTGGTGCAATGCTCACTAAACTCAAATTCCATTGGTTCCTGTGAGAAATTGATGTTGAAGTTTTGTTTTATGGCATTTTCCTTACTATGGAAGAAATTACTAGATAAACAAATATGAGACTCAGATATTGGCTGAACATGATGATAATCAGAATGATGTCTTATAGTGGATTAAATTAAAAAAGACATCTCATGAAATCTATTAAAAAGAATTCACTTTTACTTTGCCCTGTTTGACCGCAATTCAAACAAACACGAATACTTTTCTCATTCTTGATCAAAGCTGGGACCAAATAACCTTGGCTAATAGGGATGAAAGCACTAAAACATTGTGTTGAAAGTAATTTGTCCTTTTGTTGATTAAGATGCAGTACTAGAAATCAACTAATTTTCCACGACCATTATTGTGGGAAAGCCAAGTTTCCATAGTTTTTAAGCTATTTAATAACTATGGGAAAATAAGGCATGGATAAAATTTTGCTACAACATTTCCCATAACATTTGTGATTTTAGGTTGTTTTTTGAGAATTTCATAGTATTAGCCATGGGAATGTCCAGAAAACATTTCCCATAATAGTTGTGCCATGGGAAAATGTTTTATTGCTTTTTCATTGCATAAACCATAGGAAAGTGGACAGATATATATTATTTTGTTTATAATATTGAAAATTAATTAAACGTAATAAAAATAATTATTGAAATTAATTAAAATGAAGTGATAATGCTAAAATAAATGAAATTTATTTTTATAAATATTATTAAAATATTCTTCAAATTATTTACAAAATGAAAAAAAAAATACAAAATCAAGGATCACCCAAGTTTTGGTGATTTTGCTCATCTTAATGTTATTCCTCCTTATTGTGTTCCTTGAGAATAATACTGAAACATAGGTTGAGGCCATCAAAGATGGTCTTGATCTTTTACTAGCTCTGCTCCTACCTCCCTTGGAAGGTCATGATCTTGTGGTCACAATTTGACAGATTTTGCTTGAAGATTACTTTGTTATGTGCAATCTCTTCATTCTAAGCTATAACCCAATGCTCTATCTCCTTCTTGTTGACAACCCCAAAGGAGGAGGAAGGACATCACGTGGAATGCCCAGAGCCAATGAAGGGGGCCTCATACCAAGAGCATAGGTTCTATCCCATTTTGACTTACTTATCGCTTGAAACCATGCCATCGCCTCAACTTTAGGAGTGGGATATGAGGCATCGGAGGTGGTGGCTGCAATAGGCTAGGTGGACAAAATTTCTATAGGTTTTTGAGTGATTACAATTTGAAAAAAATAAAATTCAAAAGTTAAATTTGTTAAAGTAATTTATTAACTTAAAAATATATAAATAAATTTGTAGACACTTACATGGGTCCTTTTTGATTGCTTGTCCACCTATATGCTAGCTTTCTTTTTATGGTGGGTGTGCTCGAAGACCTCCAAGATGGTGAGCGACCTCCCCAACAACTTTTCCTACTGATGGTTGTTGAGATCAATAAAGATAATACTAAATTACCTAAGTTTATAGCAATGATGAGTCTAGGTCAAATAATAGAGACTAGAGATTAATTTCAATATATTAATAGTAGAAAATAGGGGGGCCTTTGTGATTAACTAAATAGGAACCAAAATTAAACAAACTACATGAATATAGACAAACAGAATCAAAGGAAAAAAAGGGAAATCTAAAGAGAAAAGTTTCAATTTAAAGGACTCTTGTAATCAATTTTGTGATGAATCATTGACACAAAAATTTATTTCCTCTTTGATTGCTTAGTCAAGAATCAAATTAAGCCTAACACCTAATCAATTCTTACTAATTTTTTTCTAAATTGGCTAACCAAGCGTAATACTTAATTAACCCTTATTACTAAATTGATTGAAGCCCAACACCTTAATCAATTCACTAATAGCATTATGATCTGAAAATACTGGGGCTAATTAATAATTTCATCCCAGCAACAAATTCATTAATTATCCCTAATTCTGTAGGATAATTGACTTGCACTAGTGTATAATAAAAAAATCTTATTGCTACTCATGCCAAATAGCCATAAACAACATTGATTATAAAAATTTGGCTAGTGGTAAATCACAATAAATAATTAATTAATGGGTCCTATTAATCAATCATCCAAAGTGATTAATGACATTAAAATAGAGAATCAAGGAAATTAAACTGGGAACAAATTAACAATAGAAGTAAGTCTCACAACTAACAAAAGTAAATCTCACAATTAACAAGAGAATGGATGCAGAATTTTCCTTAGATTGAATAAGAAGTTTAGCTACATGATAAAATAAAAAATTAAAGGTAAAAATAAAAGAGAAGAGAAAACCTAAAGGGGGTTGGTGTTCATGTCCTAGAAGAGTGATGGAAACTCAAAGGATCACTCAAGGGGGTATCAAGGGCTCTTCGATGAGCAAAATGTTTCCCCATTTATTTCCTATTATAGTCTATCTTTTAGAATGTTAACTGAGTTTAATTTAATGAATTGGCCTTATTTTGTGATTTGGTCATGATTTGGAGCTTAATTGAATTAATTGCTTAATGCTGGAGTTTTAACACTGTTTTAGGTTTTGAGCTATAGCTTGAGCTCTACAACTTTCATGTTAAGGCTAGAGCCTAGTTATGCCATTTAGAGTTTCAAAATTTACCATGAAGTTGCCTAGTGTTTTTTATCCAAATTGACCTTGCCACAATGGTTAGTTCATAACTGAAGCTTCAAGGGGTCAAATGAGTCAAACCAAAGCCCATAGGTCCCTAAGGTCCAGCCTAATGATTTCAAGCTTTAAACTTAGTAAAACTATATAGTTTTGAAGGTCATAACAGAGGCTAAAATGAAACCAGCGTTTTTCCTCTACATAGGATTAACTTTATGTTTGGACTTTTTATAATAGCTTAGGCTTTTTATTTTAGCTATTTTGTTAGATAATTTTGGTTGGTTTGTTTAGGACTTTAATCCATTATTGAGCCTAATTATTAATAAGGAAGGCATGTTTCCTTCACTATTGAGATTTGATGAATTTGAGAAATTGAAGAGTATTTCTTTTTGAGAGCTTCCTCTCCCAGGGTTCTTGATAGAGCTTGAGGACTTATCTAAGAAATTACTCTTTATGGCATCTAATTTCATCACTTATCACTCTCCTTCTTCCCATCTAAAGTGTAGTGTGAATATCCTTCTTTTTCATTTCAATTTTGGTGTTAAATTTGCTAAATTAGGGGTAGATCCATGGACATTTCCATAGGAGATCACATTAGTTTGGTATAAGAGCTTCGACTCTTTGAATTCAGATGTTATCTCTTCCTTTTTCCTTTCCTTTAATTTTCTTTTTATTTTTGTGCGTTATGCCTCTGAATTTTTGTGTACATTTTTGAGCTCATTTCTATAGGAGGTTACATTAGTTTGGTATAAAAGCTTCGACTCTTTGAATTTAGATGTTATCTCTTCCTTTTTCCTTTCTTTTAATTTTATTTTTATTTTTGTGCGTTATATCTCTGAATTTTTGTGTACATTTTTGAGCTCAATTACTTGATTAATTGGTGTCCAAATGAGTTGCAAGTGATTGTTGAATTTTCTATTATTTTGCTTCGATTTCTTGCTGAATTGTTAGTTTGATTTTTCTAGTCTTTTTGCATCAATTTTGTGTAGAAAAATTTTGTGATCTTGTTGCACATTAAGTGTTTGATGTTAGCTTTGTTTGAATAAAATTTTTTCTGGTTATTTTGCTTCATTTCAATTTCATTTCCTCGCTTGTTCTAGTGAAGGTTTTGTTGAAATTTTTGTAGAATTTTCCTCTTGTTCTTTGTTGTATTTCAAGTGCTTGTTGATTTGTTTAAGTATCATTTTGCTTTGTTTTTGTGTATCAATTAGTGTGGGATTGAATTACACATCATTTGGTATGATTTGGAACAATTTCTTCCCCATAATTGCATCACTTATTGTTGCTATCCTTTGTTTGGCCGAAATTTTGGCCTAATTTTTTTCTAGAATTTTTGCTGTTGTCTTAGCCTAATTTTAATTATGTTTTACACTTTAGATATATTCATTTTAAGTACACATAATTGAAAATTAATTTGTATCAATTGTGATTGAATTTAAGTGTCTTTAGGCTGCTCAAAATTGTGCAAAGTGATGAAAAACTGAAAAATTCTGGACAACAAAGAGAAGTGTTGAGAAAAACAAAGGAAAAGTGAAGAAATAATAGTGAAAAGGCAAAATCAATGAAAAGAAAAGTTTGAGAGGGAAAAGAAACAAGGAAAAACCAAGAAAGAATCAAAGAAAAGAGCAAAAGGAAAATCACAAAAAGAAGAACAAGTGTTGTCCAACACCAAAAAAAAAAAAAATTTGCAACTTTTTAAGCTTAGTCCTAGTCAATCTAGTGCGTTATTTTGAGTCAATTTCCTTTGTAATTAATTTACATATGGTTTTGTTGGATTGTATGATCAAAATACGTGCTTAGAATTCAAAATATTGTTCAATTACTTGATATTTTTCCCTATTTTTCCTTGGAATACCCTAAAATTTTTTTGCCATACCCTAAAAATTTGATGCTAGCCGAAACTTTCTTCCCTTGTGAGATCTAATTCCTTTTGTGTTTCTTGTTCATTCCTTGTTTCTTTGTTATTGTTAGTTCATGCTACATTTTAATGATTTGAGTGTTATGTGATTTTAATTGTTACATCTTGTAAACTCCAAGATTTTGTCACTTAGTTCTCAAAGAACTTAAAAGATAGGACTAGAGTGGTAAAAGACAAGAGTATGTGAGCATAATAGAGGGTAAAAGCCTAATTGTGTGAACAAAACACAAGTGGAGTGATAAAAAATGCTTGTGAGGGTGTGATTTGTGAGGTCCATATTTTTTAATATTTATTTCTTGCTCAAAGATGGAAGGTGGATGATTCTAACTTAATGAAGTCATGTTTACTCTTAGAGCCATGCAACAACAATTTGAAGGAGTAAATGTGAAAGTTGATGGGCTTGGTGAAAGAATCATAAATGTGGAACAAAGTAGATATTCTCATAAGAGAAGAACTAGAAGAAATCATAACCAACATGGAGGCAATGAAGGGGATTGGAGAGTTGAAAGAGAAGAGGAGTTGTCCACTTTTCCCTATGAAATCGAATGAAGTGAAAGAATAAGGGATAGAGACATTTTGGTTAGAAGACATGAGAGACCTAGAAGAGAAAGGTTGGATTCAAAACATCATAATGTCAAGATGACCATCCCATCATTTCAAGGTAAAAATGATCCAAAAGCTTAACTTGAATGGGAAAAGAAAGTGGAGCTAGTCTTTAATTGTCACAACTATTCAAAAGAAAAGAAAGTAAATTTGGCTGTTGTTGAATTCATTGATTATGCTATCATTTGGTGGGATCAACTTGTGTAAAGTAGGAAAAGGAACTTGGAAAGACTAGTGGCAACTTGGGAAGAGTTGAAGACTATCATGAGAAAGAGATATGCCCTTTCACACTACTATACAGAGTTGTATCAAAAGCTTCGAGGCCTTACTCAAGGTTTCAAAAGTGTTGAAAACTACTACAAAGAGATGGAGGTGGCAATGATAAGACCAAATGTGATGGGGGATAGGAAAGCCACTATGGCACAATTTTTTTATGGGTTGAATCATGACATTGCTAACATGGTTGAGCTATAACACTATGTTGAACTTGAAGACATGGTATACATGGCAATGAAGGTGGAGAGACAACTTAAGAAAAAGATTTTTCCAAGGTTCTACATTAATCAAGTTCGTCTTGGAAGACTAATTGAGACAAAAGGCATGATTCAAGAGACTTGCAAGTTACTAAGAGGAACTTGGCTGAGACTTCCTTCAAGCTAAAGGGTGATGTTGTTAAAGGAAAAAACAAGATGGAAGTGCCACAAAAGTAAAGAAACATCAAATGCTTTAAATGTTTGGGGCACAACCATTATGCTTATGAATGCCCTAATAAAAGGGTCATGACATTGAAAGCCAATGGGGAAGTGGAATTGGCTATTAAGCAAGAAAAAGAGGAGGAAAGCTCTAAGTCAAGTAGTAAAGAGAGCAATGATATTTATGATGTGGTGGTTGAAGGAGAAACACTAGTGGTGAGAAGAACTTTGAGTACCTAAACCAAAGAGAGTAATGAAGAACAAAGAGAGACCATCTTCCACACTAGATGCCATGTCATGGGAAAGGGAAGTTGTGCAAATGTTGCTAACATAATCTTGGTTTAAAAGTTAGCCTTACCTACCTTAGCTCATCCCATTCCTTACAAGCTTCAATAGTTGAAGGAAAATGGAGAGGTAAAGGTCTCAAAACAAGTGTTAGTTTCATTCTCTATAGATTATCTATAGGGAGCTATAGAGATGAAATTTTATGTGATATTATTCCTATGTAAGTTGCCCATGTATTACTTGGTTGACCATGATAATTTGATAGACATGTGGTATATGATGGCTACCTAAATCGATATAGCTTTAAGAAGGATAACAAAACTATCAATCTTGTACCCTTCACTCCTAAGCAAATTTTGAAAGACCAAATTAAAAGAGAAAAGAAAATGAGTGAAGAATAAAAGAGAAAGAGTGAAGCAAAAGAGAGTAGAAGTGAAGAAAAAGAGAAAAAAAGTGACAAAAGTGAGTGGAAGGAAAAGGAAAAACAAGAGAGAAAAAATGGAGTGTTTTTGCCAAGACTAGTGACATTAGGCAAGCCATGTATATGGATCGGCCTATGCTAGTTTTGATGTATAAGGGTACTATTTTAAATGATAGCCTTGATATTAATGTTTTACCTAGTGCTATTGAGTCTATTTTGGAGGAATTTTAAGATGTGTTTCCTAAAGAAGTGCCTCATAGTTTGGTACCATCAAGATAGATAGAACATTAAATGTTTTAGAGAAAACATGAGTCTTTTAATGCTAATACTTCATTTCATGTTTCTAATTTTTCTTCTATTGCAACAGGTTTTAAAGATTTGAGGTTGAATCCTTTCAAAGAGAAGGGGAATGATGGAAACTTAAGGGATTCCTCAAGAAAGCATCAAGGGCTTTTTGATGAGTAAAATATTTTCCCATTTATTTCCTTTCATACTTTGTCTTTTAAAATGTTAATCGAGTTTAATTTAGTGAATTGACCTTATTTTGTGATTTGGTCACAATTTAGAGCTTAATTGAATTAATTGCTTAATGCCAGAGTTTTGACATTATTTTAGGTTTCAAGCTATAACTTGAGCTCTAAATGTCAAATCAAGTTGATCTTTATATGGTTGGAAAGCTAAGAGAAATTTCTATAACTTTCATGGCGAGACTAGAGCCCAATTATGCCATTTGGAGTCTCAAAATTTACCATAAATTTACCTAGTGTTTTCCATCCAAATTAACCTTGCCATAATAGTTAGGTTATAATTGAAACTTCAAGGGGTGAAATGAAGTCAAACCAAAGCTAGAGGTCCCTAAGATCCGGCCTAATGATTTCATGCTTTAAACTTAGTGAAATTATGTAGTTTTGAAGGTCAACATAGAGGCTAAAATGATACCAGCGTTTTTACTCTATATAGGAATGACTTTGTGTTTGGACTTTTTGTAATAGCTTAGGCTTTTTACTTTAGCTATTTTGTTTGGTAATTTTGGAAGGCTTGTTTGGGACTTTAATCTAGTCCATTATTGAGCCTAATTGCTAATAGGAAAGACATGTTTCCCTCACTATTGAGATTTGATGAATTTGAGCAATTAAAGAGTGTTTCTTCTTGAAAGATTCCTCTCCTAGAGATTACCCTTTGTGGTGTCTAATTTTATCACTTATCACTCTTCTTCTTCCTATCTAGAGTGTGGCATGAATATCCTTCTTTTTCATTTCAATTTTGGTGCTGAATTTGCTAAACAGGGAATAGATCCATGGGCATCTCCATGGAAGATCAAATCAAAGAGCTTTTCCTTTTAAAAAAAGTAGAGAAAATGAAAATAATTTAAAGAATTATTACAATTAGGCCTTAGCTAAGCTTTTATATGAGCTTATTGCAATGCCTCTACTTGGGATGTTGGTTAGGGTTGGAAGGAGCCACAATTGGATGTGGGTCTCTCATAGGAATTGTAGCTTCATCTTTTAGCAGTCTAATGGCCATGGCCTTGCTCAAAAATTTGATCTCTAACTCCATTTATGGGCTAAAAACTGAAATAATCTTGTAGAGTAGTCCAATCAGTAACAAGATTCATCATTTAGATCCATAACCTTGAAACTTAATTAAAACGGTGTATTTTCACCTCAAGCCTTGTATAAAAGTTGTGAAGATAGATCATAGCTATTCAATAGGCTTAGGCTTGCTTTAAAATATGTGCTGGAGCTCTAATAACGATCAAAATACTGAAATTGGTTTTGGGTTAGCAAGTCAACACTCTATTTCTACTTTTGGGCTTAATTTGACCTTCAAAACAGCTAAAATGTGCTTTAGACTTTGCATGATATTACTAGAGAATTCTTTTAGCTTTTCAAAGACATAAGAATCACCCCATAAAGAAGTCTATAACTCAAGCTATACCTAAAAATTTGAAACAACATCATTACCAATTTAATCCAATGAGGTTTAAAAACTAACCAAACCACAAAACCAATCACAAATATCTAATTAGGCACATAAACATGACAACACACGAAGTATAGAAGTGATATATAAAATGTATTCAACACTTGCATTACAAAATGTTAGTATTAATAAATATGAATTAAATTAAAATGAAATTTAACTCCAACGTGTAATTGAACCAATATGGATACATACCAGTCGCTTCTTGTGCCTAATGATAGAGATGGAACCATTTTTGTGGTAGGTAGGTCTTTGTCTCTAGGTGGAACCTGATTCTTCTTGCTCCAATCAGAGACGTTTTTGTAGTCTTGAGCTTCTCAAGTCTTTAAGAGCTTCCCTCAGGTCTCCTTAGTGATCCATTAAGGCTTTTGGGCCTTATCCGAGGCCTCCTAGATTATATCTTAGAGTCACTCAGCCGCCATCGAGTTGAAGTTTCTCCTGATGGCGGCTTTATCAAGAAAGTCCCACCTATACTAGTTATGTAAAATAATTGAAATTACTAGTCTCTGTAATATTTAGATACAATCCTATTGTGCAAATAAAACATAAATGATGATTTTTTACTTTAAATATCCTCCACCATAAACCTCTCATCTTAGGGTACACCTCCCTCTAGCTCAACCATGCACCATCAAATTTAATCTTAATGATGGCTCATATAACCTACATGGTAGAAGTGGGGTCAGTGAACTTGTTGATATACAAAAAAGACTATATGATTAATTATAATAAATAAAGTATAATAAGTATAAAAAAACATAATTATAATTATACTCACATGTGGGCGGTTAGCTCGATCTATGGCCTGGTGTTCTCCTTTATGACCGATAAGTGAGGAGCCTATTGTAAGGAAAATGTATTAGGCTGAATTATGGAAGACAATGTAGTAGTCAATTGTTAGAGGTAAGATCTAGGGTGGGCATGAAGGTGATGGAGCCATGACATGGTAGGCATGTGGGCTTGGGGTGTGGGCGGGTGGTGAATATATTGGAGGAGCATAGGGAGGTGTGGCGGTGTGGTAAGGAAAAGGTATGGTTGTGTCATGAGCAGAGCTGGCAGTGCCCCTATGATAGCTACCTCTAGCAACCTTATTGGCTTCCTACTTGTAGCATGACCACCTCTTAACATTTGTGTAAAAAAAATCAAAACTAAGTTCAAGTCCTATGTATTAGATCGTCCTTATCAACTTAAAACTAATTTCATGTGCATTGGTGGTATAAGAAAATAGTTTCAAAATTAGATAAATAATAACATATTAGGAAATGTTAGAAACAAGTAATATTTATTTAAAATTAACTTTTCTATATTAGTTGGTGAATAAAAAGCCCTTTGATGAGGAAGTCAAAATTTTCTCCATTCATGATCGAAGTAAGATTTAGAGGTGAAAAGGGATATGTCATCTTTAGATGATGAGGGTAAAACCTAATCACAATCCACAATCGGAGCTGGCCTTAGTCGCATCATCTTAAGATGCTACATCCTTTTTTACCTCAAAATCCTACCCTGAACATGAAGGGGGACAATTTTAACTTCCTTATTAAATGATTTCTTATTCCCTAACTAATTTAGAGAAGTTAATTTTATGTAAATATTATTTCCTTCTAGCATTTCCTAACATGCTATTATTTATCTAACTTTGAAGTTATTTTCTTATATCATTAATGCAATTGAAATTAGTTTTCTTCTAAATCTTATTCTCTGATTTCCCCCAATATTTTTTTATTTTTATTCCAAATATACCTAAATATATTTTCTTCTAATTTTTCCTAATAAGTTTTTTATTCTTATTTCAAATAGTCCTAAACTTATTTTTTTTCTAATTTTCCCTAATATGTTTTTTTATTCTTATTCCAAATATACCTACATTTATTTTCTTCTAATTTCCTATAAAAGGTTTTTTTTTAATTCTTCTTCCAAACATACCTAAATTCATTTTCTTCTAATTTCCCCTAATAGGCTTTTTTTATTCTTATTCCAAGTATACCTACATTTATTTTCTTCTAATTTCCTATAATAGATTTTTTTTTATTCTTATTCTAAACATACAATATTCAGTTCGTAAACTCAATTTCACCAATATTCAAATAGTCAATTCCCACAAATATACAATATTCAATCCCTAAACTCAATTTCATCAATATTCACAAATTTATCAATTAACTAGTATTCACATATTCACATTTCCACAAATATACAATAATCAATCCTTTAACTCAATTTTACCAATATTCACATATTCTACAATTCACCAATATTCATATTTCATATTCTTATAAATGTACAATATTCAATCCCTAAACTCAAGTTCACCAATATTCACATATTTATTAGTATTTGCATATTCACATTCCCACAATTATTCACACACGAAAATCAATTTCACCAATATTCACATATTTCACAAATATTATGCATGGCAAAGGCAAATTCATTGATACAGTAATCCTTAAATTCTTGCAAAGCAGTTGCAATAGAACGCCAACCTTTACCTAGAGATGTCCAAATGGCATACTTTTGTGAAGAAAACATAATTCAGTTTTTCATGTTCAACATCAAAAGGCATAGGTTACTAATAACAAAATATTTGACACATTTAATTATTCTCTCATTTAGCATTTTGAGGTCTAAAAATGACTTACTCCAGCTGTGTTAGTGTGTATTTATGATTTAGTATCAATTGACATCATTTGGAAAATTCTGCATAATTTGGCCATTTTGAGCAGTTTCTGTTATCTAGTTATATCTCAAGATACACTTATCCAATTAATGTAATTCTTATCTTGTAGGAAAGCTAAGAGATATATCTACAACTTTTATGAAGACTTCAAAATCTGAATTACACAATTGATTGTCCAAAATTGGAGCTCAAATTAGAATCAGAATACTGTCTCAGCCCTCTCTCGGGCAGCCGACCTCTGCACACTTATTAGATCATATCTGGAGCTACACAAGTTCAATTGAGGTTAACTAAGCCCAAATGGAAGCTAAGACATAAGCCCACATTTCATGTGAAGACTTCAAGAGCTAAAGAGATCAAATTAGGCATCAAAATGGAGCTGTGATTTATGATAGAAATGCTAATAAAATGGGCTGCAACAGAACTGGACTTTTTAAGGCCCTAATTGGCATGCACTTGAGCCCAATTGCACATTCTTTGATCCAACAAACACCTAGCCAGCTGGAAGGCTGAAAGCCAGAAGAAAAAGTGGAGAAAGCAGTCTGTAAAATGCACAACATGCAGAAAGCAACCAGCTACACCATCATTGCCTACTCCCTACTTTGCAATTGCCTTCTTCCTTTTACCCGGACAAAGTCATTTTGTTGGAAAGTTTTTCATTCAGTTTTCAAGTAGTTTTTTGGGTAGTTTAGCTTAGTTTCTCTGGTGTAGAGAGCAAGCTTTTGCTCTCCTTTTTCTTTGCATTTTCGTGCCTCCATGGAAGGCTAGCTGTAATCAGTCCAAGGGCTTGCAAAATTTGAAGATTAATGTTAAGGTTTTGTTCCTTCATTCTGGATTCCATTTGTTGGCCATTTCTTTCCTTTTTCCTTTCTGTTTTGCAGTGAATATCTAAGTTTAATGATTTCATTTAATTTAGATATTATATAATTGTTGCTTAATGATCAATATTAGGAAGAGGATAGGAAAACTAGGTAATGCATTGAGCTTTTGATGTGCTATTTGTTTGGCTGAATCTTGATTGTTTAGGATGGATTCATTAATCATTCTAAGACTTTTTGTTATGATTTTCAATAATTGGATGAACATTTAGTAATCAAGGATGTATTAATCTCAAGTTAATTCCCTTGGCTGGTTAGTTTATCTATTTGCATTTTCATTTCTGCATGTAATTGCATGTTAGTGTAGTTTAGGATCTACTTTCTGCCAACCCCCCAATTTACACCTCCTATTTTGATTGATATCATCCACAAATGATCTTTGGGTTCGACCCGGTGTTACTCTATGCTACAAGTAGAGTAGTGCAATCTGATTTTATAAATTTCTAATTTGATCGGCCGCAATAAACTGAACATCAGTTACTTAAGAGATTTTTCTCTAAGCAAAAGCCTCAATAGATTCGTTCTTAACAATCCAGGGCGCACACTTTGTGCTAAAAAGCCCTTCAACTCAAGAGATGTGTTCTCTTCTACCGTATTTCGAAACTAAAATATAGAGTTGAAAGAAGAGTATAACAGTCTAATGCCAAAATTCACCAATATCCACTGGAACCACAGACAAAGATATAGACCAAAAAACTACGAAATACCTATTAATGATTGAAAACCAAATTGTGCCGCCGCTATTTATCCAATTTGCCTAACCACCAACACCGTCGGAGATCGAAATTCTTCTTTGCCACCATATGCAAATATTCCTTTAAGGATCAAATGCAAAAGCTAAGGATTATCTGACGGTTTAAGGTTCAGCAGATGTTGACGCTGTAGTCGATGGACAAGGTTAGTGCGAATGGGTTTTGTTATTAGAAAAGGGTTTCGAGAGAGTTCTTTGTTGTTCATATGAAATTGACTCTAAATTTAAATGACAAGTCCATATAAATATGCATTGCATAACAACTCCAATAAATTAGGAAATAGCTTTCTTAAATGACAAAGAATAATAATTATAATAAATCGTCAATATCTTGTAAAATCACAATTGTAATATTTCAATTTCCTTTAATTTCTAAAAACTTTTGATTGCTAACGATAAATTGATTATTTTTTAGTTGATGATAAATTGGTGCTGCATATCAATTTCTCACCAAATTAGCACATATAGATAGACTAAGCTGATATGTCGAAAAGTATTGAAAATATTAGAATGAAATTTTGACTACTTTAACATCCTAAATGATCATTACATTATGTTCTATTCCCTTTTCTATTTTTATTCCATTCCAAAGTAAGTCTGAAGCATTCAGTCATGGCTCCCTCATAAGTTTTTTTTCTCCCCTCCTCCCCCAAAGTAAGTAAGATTGTCAAATTGGGAAGTAAATTTGCTCCACCAAATAGATTTAACTCAGTTATAGAAATTTGATCATTTTGAGCTTGCAATCAAATCGGTAAAATTCAAGTAAACTCGTAGACTTTGTTTGAGTTTAGAATGTTTAGTGAATTTTAAACTTTCATACTTTTGACTAATAAAAAGTGAATAAGGTAATTAACTATTCGATTTAGGCCATTGATGTTAGGCTGCATATCCAAACAATCAAACGAGGAAAAAACTTTACTTTCTAATGGCACACATATCATTCTTATTAGTAATGCCATAACGTCTACTCGAAAATGTTTAGGCTTTTTTTTTTCTTTTTGTTAAACTTTATAATAAAAGTTACATTTATATATATAAATATTATAATATATATATATATATTTACAAAAGTTACAATTTTTAATAGATTTATTGTATAATAAATATATAAAAGGCAAAGACTACCACGCGTATCCCTTCTAGACAGTCACATTCAGGTCAAACAAATCAACTGAAACACGAAAAGCAATCAGCAAGCATCACTGCTACAACTAAAAGCTAAGTCCGAGAGCCATCACACTCAGCAGGCATCATCAATCAACTGAAACAACAACCCCGACGACATTCTTCTTAAAATATTAAAATTCAAAACCTTTTGTTTTTTTTTTCCATAATATGATCATGTAGACTTGTACTTCAATTTCTAGGTTTTGGGTTCTCTTATTTTAATGCTCACTCTTTAAATTTTTTATGAATTTTAACAAAAATAAAGTATCCAATTGAGGAAGTGAGTGTGAGATTGCTCATCTTTGTCTATCCCCTTTTTTGTTTTGGTATGTGTTTCTGGAGTTCATGAAAGTTGCACACAAGAAAGACAAAAAAATCCATTCTTGCTAGGGGTTGGATCACTTTGCCCTCATTTTTTTCTCTCAGTTTTTCCTTTTGAAGTACCAAACTGTTAGTTCATGTAAATAGTGTGTTTTCATATCCATTTGACCTAGAAAGTTGGTCATTTCTTGGTGGGCCTATAAGTTAGTCCACATGTCTCAATCATGTAAAACGATCTATTTGGGTCCCCATGTCTGGAAAATATCCGAGGTGTGGTAATCTTGGCTTATATAAAAATTGCAACTTTATCACCAAAAATTCCATCACTAAAATTCTTAAAATTTATTTTATGGAATAGTTATAATTTTGTTTGAAAACGGTTACTAAATATAGGAAAGCTTCATAAAAGTTATAAAAATACATATTGTCATATTCTACCAAAACATAATCCTATTCTTATTTAATTATTCTTAATATATATATATATATATATATTTATTATATTATCTATGAAGGTAAAGGTGAAGATGTTTGAATTTAAAGCAAATAATTCGAACATCTCACTGCTAAATTATACCTAATGATTTTATTCTTTGCATATTCTATTTCATCTTAATTATTTTTTTTTAATTTTATGAAATTTGATTGTGATATATAAATATTAAATTTGATTATTAAAATAATTCTGATTAATCTTTTAGGTGATATGACTCTAGCATACCAATTGTTTTAAATTAGTCAGACTTGAAGCATAAAAAATTAGGCAACAAAAAATTTACCTTTAACTATTATTGCTCAAATAAAATTCTTATTAAAATGGCCAAGTACAATTTAAACAACCGAATCCCAAATGAATTAAGAAAGGTCACAACTTTGTTTATGAACTTATGAAACTTAATTAGTAGCCAGGGGGGCTTGCAGGCAATGAAACTGATGCAGTGTACTTGTCTTTTGTTGTCGAATCCAATGATTTGGTTGAAAGCGTTGGGGGTAAGCCTTCTTGACCTCCTCAAGCTCCTTCAACACTTGAGCTGAGTCTGTGCGTCTTAACATTGGAAGCTTCCACATTATCCAGTACCTTCCATCGTAATATCCTGATGATTTGTGGTTCTCATGGTACAAAAACCCATCCTTCATATCCACAAAGTTAAACCAACACATCAACAATCAAGACTCCTTTAAGTTTGGTCAGAGAAAACTAGAGTTAATTACACTGATTTCCCCTTAGTTATGATGAAATTATAGAAGCATTTCTTATTCAAAGGCAAAGCCTTAAAGCTCGCAATTTAAAAATTTTCTC
>JANHAO010009142.1:0-18647 GCA_026873985.1 Saraca asoca
GGAGAGGATGGAGAGCAATGGAAAGTAGTATTTTTAACGTGGTTCTGCTAAATCCAGACGACACCAGATCCTACGTCCATGATAGGTTTTCATTAATCTGAATTGAATTCTACAAAGTTTCAGTATAATGAATCCTCCCTTCCTACGAGGGTCTCTCCCCTTCTATTTGTAGAAGGAAGAAGGTTACAATTGTAATTTTATATGTTACAAACACATCATTACAAACATTAAATGTATAAGACAATTATCTTCCTACAATTCAGCTCTTGCAGATAGCTTTTTGTGGGTGGACCCCATATGTCTGCTAGATTTGAGACCTGACGTAAGTCTGTTTGGTGTTCTCATCTTGTTAAACCTTTAGCTGGGCAATACACCCGATCTTGCGAGCTGAAATGTTCAACTTGGGGTTGCGATGGCTTTCTCTTAGTGAAGTGAGCTTAGCTTTTGACGAGCTCCAGCAAGTTACTTCGGGCCTTACTTGCATCCCGACCTCTCAGTTAGCAAGGTGGAGCTATTTCTAGTTAGTTCTCGATCTTCGCAGGGCTTTTGCCTTTTTATTGTGTAAGATCGGATTTTGCCCACAACACAAAGGTATGTTACTTTTTATTTAAAGGAATCTTGTTTTTTACAATGCCTTGAATACCAAACTAATGTGACCATTACATTATAAAACAAGGAAGCAATACTAATTGGACCCTATATGTTGGCATTTCACCTCAACAACATAACCAAAGCAACCCATAAGCCCTAGTAAGTAATAGGGCCAATTTACCAACTAGTATGCAACTTGACAAGTGCACATAGAAAAGGTAGCAATGCATTAGTAGAGAGACCCTACAAGTAGCCAATGAGAGAACTAAATCAAAAATGACAAATTTTATGGCAACCTCTCAAGAATCAATCAAAATCAACAGGGTTCATGATCAAAATGACATCAAAGAAAAATAGTTAGTGGGATTGGTCAATTTATTTTGCTTTATTTGCTTCATTTGTATAGGGGGAATGGTGAATTTAAGATAGTTGGTGGAATTGGTTTGTTGCATTTGTAATGTTTTCAATTCCCTTCTTTTTTGGAAGTATACTATTGTCCTCTGAAGAATACGTTTCAGTTTATCAAGTTATAAAAATTCTATTTATATCAATTTAGTTGCTCAAATTTAGTTTATATCAATTTATACATTTATCATGTTTAAATCATTTTATCAATTGCTTAAATGGTCAAAATACACACCAAATGCTAAGACAAATCAATTTATTAATTTAGAAATCTTGTATGATTATGTACTAATCATGCTCAAATATTAGTGTGATACAAATTATCTAAAAATTGATCTACTTTCATTAATTGACTAGACAAATACAACATAACAAACCCCATCTTATATTATTACCATTGAAAATCCCATCTTAAATTATATAAAACCATCGAAACCATAAACCCCCAAAAATACAGACCACATGCTATAAACCATCAAGTTTTCATAAGGGTATAGCAAAACCACAATCAACACTTTAACCAAAAACTTCAAATTTTGGCAATTTTCATAATCAATCCACAATAAATATTCACATCTCTTCCCTGTTAACTTATACTCTGGCATCTAAAAACCTTCCTTCCTGAGTTCTTCTTTGTTCCAGAGGTGATCATGATAGCTCTCAAATCACACTAGCAACTCACAGCATTTCCAACGTAACCTAAAGAAGATGAGGAAGAATAACCACCGTAAAAGTGAGACTCGTTGCAAAAAGAACTATATCCGTCGTCACCTATACTACTCTCTTCGAGAGCAGTACTACGTTCTGCTGCGTTGAAGTCGTTGTGCTACGTCAAAACAACCTGAGTTCCAATCCACCTCAGCATATGCCTTAGCCATATCAGATGTATATGACCTGCAGTAGCTTTGAAACTGAAAGTGCGAGCCACGTCAGCAATGCAGCGCAGCACACTTAACGATAAATGGATACAAGGATCAGATTAGAGGAAATTGCAAATATCAAGGGCGAAATTAAGAGAATATTATAAATAAGAATCAAATTGATACATCCTTAATATATGAGGGACCAAGATGGGTGTTTAGTCAATTCTAAGCTTGAGAGTCGACGTTGGCATTGCTGAGATTCCATCTGGGAAAGCAAAACGCATATTCATTACATCAGAGCACAAGTTTAGCTGAAACCTCTCAATCCGATCAGCCATGGCGTTTCAGTGGCAACTGTGGAAGAGAACCATCGCAAAAGCCAAAGCCAAATCCAAGTTCGACGCTTGCAATAGGCTTTCTCACTGCACTGCTTTCCGTACTGTTCGTTCATCTTACTCTACTTCATCCGCAGCTAGTGAAATATCTAAGCCGCCTCAGCTTCCGCCATTTGATTACGAGCCGAAGCCTTACCAAGGACCCTTGGCCGATGAAGTATTCGCGAAACGGAAAAAGTTCCTTGGTCCATCTTTGTTCCATTACTATCAGAAGCCCGTGAGTATCAAAAGAAAGCTTTCTCTCTTTACGCTTTTGCTTACTGAAAATTCATAAATATTCAGTCTGCATTTTCAGCTTCCTTCTTTTACTTGTATGGGTGAATATTTGTGAATTTTTTGTCTGAATTATGTACTTGTATTGGCTGAAGTTGATGCTATGGAGTTTCTGGTGAAATGATAAACCGATAATTGATACAAGAGAGCAAATAAATCTGAATATTGTTGCTAAGGAAGATTTAATTTTGCGCCCCTGTAAGGGACTGAACTGAAGCTGAAAATTTTTAACTTTTGCCAACAGTTTTTTATAGGGTGGGACAAGTAAAATAATTAGAGTAGCACGATAGCACAAACAATTTAACGTGGAAAAACCTGTGACTTTAGGAGAAAAAACCACAATGAGAAGAGATTCACTGCTGGTATGTGTGAAGACTCTTAACTATAATCGCACAACTTCCTAACCATTATCCTTAGATCTCTAAAGATTTTCACATAGGCATTTACAACATTATTTTTCTCATGCCTCAAGTGTTGTGCATCACAGATATTTATAATCCAAAATATTTGTTTGGCAAGCAATCTTAATCCCAATCTAATACAAAAAATCTAACTTTAATAGGAAGATAATTCACAATAAAAACTAGTAGTAATTAATAAAAATTAGAATTTGGGTCAAACTCAACAATTTTTACCTTGACACAAATTCCACCACCTTCATCGATCTTCATGCTTCATCTATTGTTGATCAAAACCATTCATGGGACACCAACTATGAAAGTTCACCATCATTACCATTAAAAAAAAAAAAAACTGTAGCAATCATCTATCAAGCTTCATTGGAGTTTATCCATGATCTCCTCGTCTACAAGCATCTCCGTCATCTTCAGGAATACCAAACCTTGTGAATACTCTATCTTCAAAACACACACACAACAGATAGGTACACACCAGATCTTCATAACTAATAGTGATATCTTCACAAATCTTCTTCTCCAAGCATACATACATACATACATATACATAATATAGGTGCTCTCCCTCTTTCCTAACACTAGCACCAGTGTCTTCCCAAAATCTTCATCTCCATGACCAACTGCAGCTCTCTCACTTTTGCTCAAGCCGAAGCATCTACCTCCACATCCTTAATAAATAATCACAACTCTCTCATGGAATCAAACCAGCTACCACCACTACATCATTCATTATCCTCAACTCACGCAAAATCAAACCTGTTACCTCCACAACATCACCTTTCATCATCTTCAACTTGTACGGGATCAAACTAGCTATTTTCACAACATCATCATTCATCCTCCTCAATTCTCATGCGACATCAAACTGGGCTCTTGCTATCTCAAGTTACCACTCGTCAAACCCATTCTTATATCACCTATTGGAAAAAATATCTCATTTCCAAACAAACTATCATCAGATGAGTAAAATAATCAGAGTAGAATAATAACACAAATAATTTAATGTGGAGAAACCATAAACTCTAGGAGGAAACACAAATAATTTAATGTGGAAAAAATCTCAAACTCTAGAAGAAAAAACCATGAATGAGAAAAGATTCACAATAAATCAAAATTATACGATAATGTGTGTCTCAACCAACCCCTATAAGCACTTATAACATTATCTCTCTTGTACCTCAAGCTATTGTCCGTCACAAATATTTTTAACCAAAATATTTGTTTGGCAAGCAATTTCAGTCCGACTCTAACACAAAAAAAACCTAACTCTAATAGGGTGATAACTCACAATAAGAAACTAACACTAATTAATAATAATTAGAATTTGGGTCAAACTTAACAAGGAAAACTATCTGCTTTCTGATTCTGCTGCTACCACCAAATATTCATTCATGATTCCAATATATTTTCTGATCTTCTGGCCTACAAATACTTTTCTCTGTTTTCAGTATTGACACATTCTGATCATAACTACTATGTCTGATATGTAAACATTTCTGCTGAACTCAATACATAGAATTGCATGCTTTGTGAAGTCTGCTAACTTATAGATTGTTGTTTCCTCATTCTCTCATTATAGGCATTATGCATTATGCCTAAGAACCTTCATCTAATTCAAATTTTAATCATGTATATAGATCAATATTGTTGAAGGCAAGATGCAATATTTGTTTGATGAAAGTGGCAGGCGTTATCTTGATGCTTTCGCTGGAATAGTTACTGTTTCTTGTGGACATTGCCATCCTGAAGTTTTGGATGCTATCATGGAGCAGAGCAAACTTTTGCAGCATGCCACAACTATATATCTACACCATGCGATAGCTGATTTTGCTGAGGCACTAGCATCCAAAATGCCTGGAAACCTTGGGGTCAATTTCCGATTCATGTTTTCTTTAGATCATGTTTGCTTATAATGAATAACTTTTCCTGATAGTAATGCAATTCAGATTCTTATTAATGTGAATATTTATACCATTGCAAAATAATCCTTCTTGAAATGTCCCATCTCTGCTACTTTACACTCAAATTCATCATATCTTCAAGTAATCAATTTTCAATTGCAGGTTGTGTATTTTGTAAATTCTGGTTCAGAAGCAAATGAATTAGCAATGCTGATGGCCCGTTTGTATACTGGTAATCTTGGTATGATTTCTTTGAGGAATGCATATCATGGGGGGAGTTCTAGTACAATTGGGTTGACTGCTCTGAACACATGGAAGTACCCAATACCAGAGGTTTGTATGTACTTTGTCACAAGATTTTATTTTATTGGTCTAATGTTTTGTTCATTTGTTATTTAATGCCATATTCTTATGAGCAACTTGTACTTTTAAGGGAGAAATTCACCATGTTATGAATCCAGATCCATATCATGGGATCTTTGGATCAGATGCTAATAGTTATGCCAAAGATGTACAAGATCACATTGACTATGGCACTTCAGGGAAAGTTGCTGGATTTGTAGCAGAAACTATTCAGGTTTGTAAATATCATTATAACTATTCAAAGTGGATTCTGGGATTTTTCTTGCATAGTTTTCCAAACTACATTTCCTTCATGGCTTATTCAAGGGAGTTGGAGGAGCAGTTGAACTGGCACCTGGGTACTTAAAACTAGTCTATGACATGATACGCAAGGCTGGTGGTGTCTGTATTGCTGATGAAGTGCAAACAGGATTTGGTCGCACAGGAAGCCATTACTGGGGATTTGAGACACAGGGTGTCATTCCTGATATAGTTACCATGGCAAAGGTCTGACTGTCGGTCATCCTGTTTGCAATTCACTAATTCCTATATATATCTTTTTCAGCCTCGTTTTTTTCCATTTATTGTTTTGACCTTTTATTTTCTTTGTTCCATTTCATTATCCTGTTGTTTCCTTCTGGCCAGATCAATTAGATAATCATGATGAAGTGCTTTTGTGTCTTCAATATTTTTTGCAGTCATTTCATTGTATCTCATGTCAATATCTATCAGGGTATTGGCAACGGTTTGCCATTAGGTGCTGTAGTTACAACTCCAGAAATAGCCAGTGTGCTGGCCCAGAAGATTCAGTTTAATACTTTTGGTGGGAACCCTGTATGTTCTGCTGGTGGACTTGCGGTGCTTAGGGTGCTTGATAAGGAGAAGCGTCAATCTCATTCTGCTGAAGTTGGTTCCCACATGATTGAACGTTTGAGATCTCTTATGCAAAGACATGAAAGTATGTAATTTAAACCAAACATCCCTGAAATATTTTTTTAGTTGCTTTGTAACTATTTTCTATATTGTGTTCAGTCATTGGAGATGTGAGGGGAAGAGGCTTAATGGTGGGAATAGAACTTGTCACTGATCGAAAGGAGAAGACACCTGCGAAGGCTGAAACTGCAATTATATTTGAAAAACTTAGAGGTATCTAGACGTTCTACCCATCATGAAAAAGATAAAATAGTAAAAAGAAAAGAATGACGATAATCTTATCATCTATAATAAGCTCTTTGCTTCATACATGCTAACCATTACTTGCTTTTGGATTTAAGAACTTGGTGTTCTTGTTGGGAAAGGAGGACTTCATGGAAACGTTTTTAGGATTAAGCCACCAATGTGTTTCACCAAAGATGATGCAGGTATAATTCTGTCCTGGCTCTCTCCAACTAAAATGTTTGATTGGAATCTAGACTCCAGATTTTTAGTGGGAGTCTTTTGATGCAGAATATGTCATTTCACTCACCAGGTTCCTAATGTGCAGATTTTGTTGTGGATGCCTTGGACTATGCCATCTCAAAGTTGTAAGAATCTACCGAGAGCTAAGATGATTATGTCTCCCGCCAGCAGAAATGAGTTTTTTGGGTCATTATACTAAATTGCCATATGGAAATAAGAATTATTAAGTTTGTGCATTTGACATATAATGAATGGCAATAAAATCCCTGCTGAAGAATAAATTTTCATTTTCCCTTTGGTAGAACACGAGATTATCTTAATCGTGAACATGGTCTAGTACTCATTTTTGAGTTCATGACATTAGAAAAAATTGCAACGCAAATATATATTAACCCCATCCACATAAAAAATTATTTTTTAGTGAGTGGTGATAACTGCATCCATTATTATCTCCTGTACTTATTTTACAAATAACAATTTAAATTAAATACGTTTCAAATGTCTAACATAAATGGGGATTACGTTATTTCAAGTTATATACTGTGAATGCATGTAAAGGATAGTGTGTAAATTTTTATTTGCGAGTAAAAATTTTCCTCTCCCAATTTCGTTTGCAGAATTTGCTAAATTAACATGTATACAAAATGAGACATTGGCTCATTTCCTTGACATTAACAAGTAAGTTTATCTGTTTTTCCTTTTATTTTTTTGGGAAGGATTTTTCTAAGCTTAAGTTGCATATTAACAGGCACAAGGGTAGAAATTTGAACTACGGCTTTTGGTAGAGCAGATGTAGAAATGGTCAAGAACATAATGATCCATCGAAGAAAGAGAGTAAAAGAAAAAGAAAAGGAAAACATGTAAGTAGATAGATGGCGCTATGCCTATATCAAATGTCAGATGTAGACGACACTGTGTCCACAAAACCTGGATTCATTTTCAAAACACAACTGTTACATTATACAACATCTACATGAACAACCTCTGTATAGACTCGTACGACAGACTGTAAAAGTTTTATTTTGAAAACAACATAGTATACACTAAGTCTCCAAAATTAATTTATTCACGAACTTCCTATTCATTAAATGACCAGCTATATTTACAACTCCATAAAGAAAGACTGCAGGAAAAATGTGTGCAGCCTGGACCACAATTATACATGACATGATCTTAATGGCTTTAGTAAAAGACGCTTCAAAGACATTTTATCTGCCAATGTACATCTTGTTCAGATTTGAAATTTGTGCTCTTTTAACACTAGGCTGGCTCATGGGGACGATTAGACCAAAGTGAGCTCAAAGCTCGCAGGCGTTGGAAATATTCCCCCAAAGCAAGCAGGTATCGAGCTGCTTGACGGGTTGTAAGGATTCGAGACATTTGCAGCAAGGTTTCCTGCCGAAGATGGTCAGCCTGTTTGACATAAATCTCTGTTAAAATGTTCAATAGCCAAGCTAAGGCTTTCTACAGTATTAACAAATTTGATAGTTAATGATCCTCAAAGATGTCCACGAATGATATTTTCTTTCATTATGGTATCAAAAAAAGTGTACTTTGACCCAACATCCTCTACAAATGGTCATTCTTCCTAACTGAAATGTGAAATGATAATATAAACATCTAAGTAAAAGATTGCCAAATAAGGATTTAGTTCAAGACCAAGTTCTATGGTTAAAGGTTCTGCAAGATTGCAATGCATTCCAAAATTGGTTGCAACCACAGCATTGTTGTAAATGAAATTAAAAGCTCACCATTAATCCAAGGCAAAGAAAGAACACCCACATTAATTACAGCGTAATCTTCAGCCATTAATCCAATATATAATCTTTCAGGATGTTGCTTGTGGTAATGTGGAACACAAAATCATTTTTTCTTTTAACGAAGGTAGGTTCAGATACAATCAAACATGTGTCAGTGATACAGAGAGAGAGAGTGCATTTACTCATTCACACTAATTACAACCATCAGAAAGGTTATCTTTGAAAGACATGATGTTTGCTGAAAAAGGAATAAATATTGCCTAAAATAGTGATGTATTAAAAAAGTGTAGGTTGCTACCTGGTTCACAAAGCTCACCAGAGCTTCCAACTTCTCCATTGCAGTAGCCATCTGTGGAATATAAGCTCCTTCTACCAGTTGCCCAGCTGCTACAGTTTCAGCAAGTGTTTGCTGGAGTTTGTCCATACCTTGTGTAAGGGCATCTTCTGCTTGCTGACATGATTGCCTAAGGTTACAGACATCCAACATTTGTTGTTCTGTCAAGGGTTCAATAAGAGGGGCAAGAACCTGCAGTGAAAATAGATTTATCAACATGCATCATCTTAGTTGCTCATCACACAACTGCAATCAATGCCATCTGCAACTTCACTCATTAATTATATGAAGCATCACCTTTAGAAGCTCCGAAGGGCGGAAGCCTCCCATCCACAAGAAAAACCGTTCAGTTGTTGTTTTCCACAAACCAGACATAACATAGAAAACATCTGCCCTTGCAGCTGTGGATTTCATTCGGTACAGCTCAGAATAATGGTTCATGATACCATCTACAAGTATCCTGAGCTCTATGTCAGCGATGTGAGCATTTAAAGCACTTCTCAGTTCACAGATCTGTCTATTTTGCTCTTCAATCCAGTGTCCATACTCAATCTCAAAGGTTGTGATACCTGCAGAAATGTTAGTTTGGTATTTTCAGGAAAAGGAGAGCATGATACAAGAAGAAACCATACTCAATAAACTCCAGGAATTAAGATTATATCAACTAAAATGTTCTGTGTGAAGCTTGGGGCACACTTTGAGAATCTTTCAAACAATTTAGAGTTGTACTGAGACTTCCTGAAAATTGTGCCTACAGCTGGATAAGATTTTTCTTTGAAGAGGCATTTATAGTCACATACTTATATCAAGTATCAGCCATTGGCAATTTTTGACTCCAATAACATAGAGTCTTGTACAACATCTGAGCAATGTAAGCAGACAATCAAACAAAACAGTAAAGGATCCTAATAAATCACAAATTCTAAGGATTTTATTATATCAGATTAGGTAATCTAGTCGTGGCAGCAAATATGAAGCTGAATAGGTCATAGACTAATAACTCTGTCTGAAGGCACCCGGAAAGCTTCACACTTGCTGTCATTGTCTAAAAATTTGAAAGAAGAGCAAATTCAAACTTTCTGAATTTATATATCAACAGGATGCAACAAAAACTCATTTAGCATGTGATTTCAGCAGAGTTTGACAATTAAAAAATTATTAACAGTATCAGAGTCATAATTTATGGAGTAACAAGACCCACCAAAATTCAAGATCAATGACAAGTCAATATCTGGAAACATAAAACAAACCTGAATTTACAGGACCAGCAAAACCCAGATGATTAGCATCTAATCCACCACCTATATACAATCCCTGAAATTTTTTTTACTTGAGAGATTAAAAAAGAAAAAAGATATTGATTAATATAATGTAATGCAGTACAGAAACTACAAGTTCATTGTCTCCTCACCTGTTGTCTTGCTCGGTCAAGCTCTTGTTCTAACTGAACCAACTTTAAACGACTTGTTTCTAACTGCTGCACATAGGCCTGTAAGGCAATATTATAAAATACATTAAATTACCTTATATGAACACTCATTGCATCCATGATAAATTTTTTCAATGCATAATTCTTTTAAACCTTTTTTCGCAGACGACTCTTACGAGCAGCCTCTCGATTTTGTGCAAGACGTCTTTGTATCTGCACATTTTTTAGATGTCAACTTCCTATTTTTCCACCAGACAAGAATGAGAGAAATATCCAATGAACCCATGCCAGACAATAAGAGCTGGAAACACAAGATCTTGTTTCTTGCTTTACACATCCCCTAAAGAGCCCAAAATGGTGGGTCTAACATGATTTGTAATTTTGTATTGTCACTCAATTTTGTTCATGAAGCTAAAAGATGAAGACGAAAACAAAAGGAGACCAGTGTGCCCTTCCCTGTGGCAAGATGCACTAGAGAACTGTAGGATAATTGGTTTGGATTCATGGCTTACATTAAGAAACAACATATTGGATAATGAGCTTTGAAACTTCAAAATGACAGTATAATTACTGCTGGTGGTAGTAATTAAGAAACACACCCAATCAAACACACTTCTTGTGAAACCAAAAAAACGGAAGTATCGTCATTTGCATTCAGAGAACACTTGAACTAATTATACACTTGTAGGAAAGTACTCAGGGATCCCCATATAGATATTTGTTCAGAATAGAAAAATATCCCCAGAAATGTCAACTAGCTCCTGCTGGACAGAAACCTAACCTCCCTTTGTTTTTTTTTGTCACAGGCAATGGGCAACAGGTTTACATAAGATGCTCTTACCTTATCAATAGGTTTATTAGCTTCTTGGTCATACTTCTTAGGCGTTCCCAGTGATCCATGAGAAGCATCCTCTGACTATGTATCAAACAAAATAGTCGAATATGCTCAGTTGGCAGAAAAAAAAAAGCATTCTAATGTGCCAACAATGCAAGCAATAACTTTAATGAAGCTGCACCTGGTTATCTAACTTCACATCTGCATCACCAATTAAGGGCACAGCTGTACCTAAGTTACCATTGTTTTTGAAGTTTTCTTCCCACATACTAATCTGGTGGATAGGATCATATACACCCATCCTTCTCGAGGAAACAAACTGTGTGGATGGAGAATTCATGCTCCTTGGACTAATCAGTGCAAAAATGCAGTCAACATTTGGCATATTACATATGTAACAAACTGCTAAAGAACATTCATTAAAGATTAATCAATTATAAAAGCCATACGCATCAAATTATGGGTGTCTATAAAGACTCTGAGCAAGAGAAGAAAAAACATCATTCAAGGGGAATCAACTAGCACAAGGCAAAACAGCACAATGTGATTGGTAAGACCAGATGAAAGGACCAAGTATGCAATATAATGAATCCAGAACTATAAACATGGCTAGATAAAATGCATGTGCAGATGCATTATGAGAAATATCACTTTAAAATTCAGTCCTTCCTTGCTTTCCTCAAATATTATTGAACAACTCTATGTTCCACAAGTGCAGAACCCAGAGCAATGCTAATGGCATCCAACAATTGCTGTCATTTTAAACTGCCACACACTCTACAGGAACATCATAACCAAAATGATTTATCCCTGAACTAAGCTACGATTTAGCTAAGATGAAAAACTTGTGACCAGGAAATAATAAAATTATAAAACTCTTGGTTTGTTTGAGAACAAGAAAAATGTAGAAGGAAAGGAAATAGAGAGTAATCTTTCAATTTTTAGTTTTCCGCAGGATAGCCTTTCCTTCCATTCACGTTCCTTTCTCTTTATTCTCTCACATCCAAACAAACCGTTAGTCTTATGAGATGATAGTAGTAAGAATAACAAACAAAAGGGGGAGAGGAAAATATTAAGTTCCTTATAGAACCAAGCAATCCGATTATGTGGCACCCGTCATTTAACTTCAGTAGCATCAGGGAAAAAGTACAGAGAGAAAGTTGGGAGAACATTTTCCCAAATAAATGTTACAACATCACTAACTTCTTGGTATCAATTGAAACAAAATAGAAACTTTCCTTTGAAGAAAAACTCAAATCGTACAAATATACGGGATTTAATTTTGTGGAAGCAACAATCGAGGAGCAAAAATACGCGTACTTCTCTCTTTCACTACTCCATGCTTCATTTTTCTTCCTTCATCAACGCTATACATAAGATCAATTTTCAAGCATAATACTTTCATACAGAACCAAAACCCCATTTTTGGTTAATAGGAAAGCAAAACCAATCCAATATATACTTTTCTAAGACGGAATATAAACAGAAAAGTCAACAGGTAGAGGAAGAAAAGGAACTACCAGTTGTCATAAGAAGGGGCAGAAACTAGCTCAAACAAAAGCATCTATTTCGTATTTCATTGGCAATTACATTAGACTGTTGATTTATATCCACTTCCTCGTTTTCCTCGGATGCTAAGCAGATGTAAATTCTTTAAATGTATAAAAACAAAAAGAAAACAGAACAAAAGCCGAACCTTTGAAAGCAACTTTGAGAAGCTCTTTTTCCCGCTCAAATGGCTGACAACAGAACCAGACCGATAATTCCTCTGAACCCCGACAGATTCAGAAACCCTAAGCTCCCATCATCTCGTTGAAGAATCGAAATGAGAAACACGACAGCTTAGAAGAGACCTTATCAACCTTTTAATTTAATTCTCTTGGTGTGGAATTACAATGATTATTATAATGTTAAGACGACTATTATTTTTCATTAATTAAATTAAATGATATAGTATGTAAATTTTCGTGAATTGTTTTGGAGTTGTTTTATCTGCAGTGTCATTGTGTGCTACAGAGAGTCAAATATTTCACAAATAAGCTACGAGTCGCAGTCATCGTCATTTTTCCACTACCGCTAATGTGCGCACCAGGTGGATTGGCCTTCTATAGTTTGCACCCAATATTCAGTGTTTGGCTGACGTCATACCACGACGAGTCCAGTGGCCGGAGACGAGTGACGTGGGTCACCGGCGAATGGCGGAGATGGATCCCGGAGCCATGGTGGGTTTTGGGATTCTGCGGAAAGTGAGCAGAATACGCGCGGGCGCGGGAGAAGTAGTTTTATATGACGTAAGTAATTATGCAAGTGATAAGTTGGCGCGAGAATCTCGTGGCCACGAGGTGGGGATCGGTATGCAGCGCGTCTTGTTTACTCTCCTGGCTGCGTGTTGGGGAGTCTATCGATATAAGTTTTTGCTCTGGGTAACGTTAACGGCGCATTCACCGCTTTGTCAAAGATTGTATAAAACCCATGTTTAAAAAGAATGTGAGTTTATGCACAAAACTTCGATAAAATTATTTAAATGTTTGTTGTGAAATCTATTATTCAAATAATGACGCGTGTATTAATTATTCAATTAATTATTATTAATTATTATTTAAATTTAATTTTTATTATAATTATTATCATTTTAGGTTTTTTTCATAAAATTAGTTTTGCTATATTATTGGGAATAAAAAAATTTAGATGGTTAGTTTTTTTTTTTATTATTATAGAATTATTATGGTTCAAGAATTCGAAAAAAGAAGTTGTTTGAAGATGCAGAGAACTTGCGTAGTTGTGTGGCTTTGAATAAAGAGAATTTTTTTGTATAGACATCATTTACCATAGATAATAAAGAAAAACACAAATCTTAGTAAAAATGTGTGTAAAGAGATTTCCAATTATTTTTTTTTTATGTGTCTGTACATTACTCGTTATGAATAATACCCAAACTGGTAATTCTTTAAAAAAGTAAAAAAAAATGAAAATAAAGAAATTACAATATAAATCAATCCTATTTTTTTATAATATGAGAATTGATTGAAGAATTAGATCCTTAAAGTATACGTTGCCGCTAGCCCCTCAACCTTTAATCTCACCGTAAATATTATTTTAAAGCAAATAATTAAAAATAAATGATACATGAATTAAATAATTGAAAAGCCTCCGAACCTAACGAATACCACGGGATGCAGGCTCGACTCAACTGAACCTCCACGTGGACACTTGTTTTTATATATATGCATGTCGTCACAGTTCTCCCTTCTGTCTTTTTGTTGGTCATCCCTAGAAGCCAATGATCTCTTTGGATTTAAGATTGGCCGTTTAGATCATGCCCGGGCGACAATGATGATCACACATTTTAATTCCGTTCCAAAAGGAGGATGACTTAGGACAGTTTGGTAACTATTTTTAAAAATAATTTTTTATTTTTAAAAATAATTTATTATTTTGAAAATAAAAAAATCTATTTGATAAAATTATTTTTAAAAATAATTTTAAAATTTTTATTCTAAAATTCTGTTTTAAAATTTATTTTTAAAAATAATTCTGAACTATTTTTAAAAATAATTTTTAAAAATAAAAAAATAGAACAGATTTTTAAACAGAACCTTGATCTTTTGTCCACGCTTTAGTTAATTAGTTGTCTTCGCATAATATATATGTTTAACTAGGAATAAAGAAATTATGAAAAATAAACAATGAAAATATTTTCAATTCTAGATGCATATAAGCAAAAAGAGAGGATCACTAATTAAAAATCATATGCAAGTAATCATCATTTTTTTAAGTAACACTACACATAACTAAAATCATAGGACGTAACAGTAATAATATGTCCATTTTAAATATAATATAGGATAAATATATATATATATTTCTCGTTTGAAATTATAATAAAATGATAATTTAATTTATTTGAAATTGATTTTATATATATAATTATTTATAATTTTAAATTTAAATAAATTAAATTTGAATTTTTTTATTGAAAACGAGGAAATGGTAGATTACACCAATTGAGCATTCTTTAATAAGCATTAGGTACAAGATTCCCAATTTTTATGTAAGTGTGCATTTGCGTATCACTTTAGAATAGAACCTTATTTTTGTACTTTGGAATCGAAATCTCCATAGCATTCCTTTTGCTTCTGACCGTATCTTTATGCACATTGTACGATTATGTCCAACTTCCTAAAGTTGATGAGCCTTACTTCATTTTTCCTTTTTCTTTCCACTTTACTCCTGGTTTTTTTTTTTTTTTTTCTTCACTTTGGAAAAAGGGTTGGGAACATGAAAAAGCGGAAAATGTCTCTTGAATTTGCGTTAAAAAATAATCAAATTCATTCTTCTATTAACGTGGAGTTATAAACTAACTATTATCTCGACAAGCTCTTTAGTGGTAATGACTTTTAAGTGATTGTTTTGTTAATATAAAAAATAAATTCTCGTGAAAAATAAACTTTTTATAAAATAAATTTATTTATAGATTTTTTTAAAAATATTTAAAATTATTTAATTGATAATAAAAAATAAAAATTTTGAAAAAAAAAATTTCATATGTTAGAGTAGAGTAAATAAGTAACTTCTCTTATTTTGAAAAATTTTACTTCTTCTAATTTTTTAATTAGTAGTCAATTAAATAGTACATTTATATGTTTTTTTTAAATTGTACTTTCTAATTTTTTCTTAATCAAACAAATTTTAAATATTTATATGGTTTTATTTGAAAAAAAATTCTTACTAGTATATAATTTCAATAGTTACACCTGAAATATTGCAAAATGAAATAAAATCGAAATATTTCATGGGAAGTCTTGATAATATGTTGTCAAACCTCTAATCCTATGTTTGAAATTAAATTTTTTTAGAATTGAATTCATTTTATTTCAATAAAAATGATTTTAATTCATTCTATGTTTGGAATTAAATTTTTTTAGAATTCAATTTATTGTATTTTACTAAAAAATGATTTCAATTTATTGACAAATGAATTTTAATGCTAAAAAATAATATAAAATAATAATTTTAATTCATTTGTAAATGAATTTTTTTATTTAAAACATATTAAAAATACATAAAATTCATTTGAAAGGTAGATTTTGATAGTATCATAATAAATAAAATATTAAAATAAAAATAAAATTATTAATATAATATATATTTCATATCAAATAAAATAAATTATAATAAAATCCTTAATAAATTTTATGAATGTTATAATAATATAAATGTAATTAAATAAGAATTATAAATAAAATGAATCATTTTTTTAACTTAAATCTAAATATTATTTAAAAAGAGATTTATTTAGAAAATGAAATAAAATTTTATTTTTAGATAAATACATTTTGATTATGATTTGTCCAGTTAAGGTTTTTGCAAAGAAAAATAATGGCACTTAAAAAACGCAGACAAAATGAATCAATCATCAGAGGCTGTACGTGAACTTTGCAAGCGACAACTTCTTGTCGGGTAGATTGCAAGGGTCGGATTGCATCAGCAGCTGCAAAACTACAATCAGAGAAAAAAGGTAATGGTAAATGGCTTATGTGCGTGTTGACAGAAATCACAGGTCATCTTTGTCACTTTCAATTTCCCAGTAAGTCTACAATTAATAATAATTAATTTTTATCGCAACATCAAACAAATTACATGCAAATTTTTATATGTTATTTAATTGATAAAAAATTATAATTTTTTAAAAAGTAATGAATGAATGTTGACACGATTTAAAATAAACTTATCAAATTATGACCGATGGATCACATGGATGGGCAAGCATATCAGCCTAGACTTAAAACAAGCAAACCGCCAAAAGCAGAACCCCGGACGCTAAGGCCCCGTTTGGCAGACTATTTTTTTTTTTAAATAATTTTTTTGTTTTCTTATTCTGCAAAAACAAAAAAATCTGTTTGACAACTTGTTTTCAAAAATTATTTTTCAAAAATTATTTTCTAAAAATGTAACTAAAAAATAATTTTTAGGAAACAGTAAAATAGTATTTTCCTTGTTTTTATATATAGCTGTTTTCAAATTTTTTTCAAAAATAAGAAAAATACCTATTTTCATTAATGAAAAAATTATAAATAATATTAAATACATTTTTTTCATCTTCAAAAATAAAGAAAACATCTATTTTCAAAATTTATATCCAAACAAATTTTTTATTTTTTGATTTTTAAAAACTGTTTCAAAAATAATAAAACAAAAATACCTAAAAATTTCATGACAAAATATACATATGAAATTTATACAAAAGGTAAAAACTTCCTTAAATAAAAAGAATTTATTATAAGAATTTTTAATTCTTATTATTAATTAAATAATTTTAAATATTTTTAAAAAAAATTATTTTATGAAAAATTTAATTGTCTGTTTGAACTCACTTTCTATGACCAAAGGCACATTAAAAACTTAGCATTTAATTTCAAAAGACAGGATAAGTTTAAATAATTGTATACAAGTAGGCGTTGGTGCTGATGATGTGTATAAAGCTGCAATTATATAGTGTGTGGTGCATTGGAATGGTTGGCCGTCCCATTAGTGATTTTCCTTTTCATATTCACTCTCTTTGTTGGGTTTGAATAATTAATAGATGGGAAATGAAGCGTCAGGCAAACACTTGCCTTTTCCTATTCGTGGATGTGCTCTTATTCTCAAGTGCAATATATTTGGTTGCCACTAACAACGGTTATCGGGCCTCTCAGTTATATGGAACCTTTCAAATTATCAAATCCAAGCTGTGCATTCAGTGAAACAATATGTATGTATATATGAATTCAACTTTAATCTTAAATGGATAATATATTTTTCTAAGCACTTAACTAGAAAAGCGTGAGAAAATCCAAAGGAAGGGCAATGTCCTTTGATGGCTGCTTGCTCTTGCGTCAGTGAATCTTTAAACTATGTCATATCAGGCAACATTAATGTTGTGTGGTCATAGAAAATCCTTCCCACGATTCTCCATATTTAGAAAATTATATTAAGTTTAAAATAATTACGTTTGGCTGTTTTCGTAATGAACTTATTCTGGTTAATTAATATAACATAAACGCGGGAAATAGAAGTGGGAAGTGACATTTATTTCTCCTTTTACCTGATATTGGACTCCTCCCCAACTAAACAATTGACTCGTAAATTTTTTTTATATTTTTAAAAATATTTTTAAAAAATAATATTCTCATATTTAATTTATAATTAAAAAATATTTTAAAATATTTTTTAATTTAATATTCTTACAAAATATTTTTTATAGGAAGATGTATATTTTATCTTCTCATAATATGAGAATGATTTAGTCATATAAAGAAATTATTTTATTTATTATCTTATTAATATCTTATTATCTCAACTCATCACCACCCGTCGTTGTTAACCACTTTCTATCGTCGTTGATCACTGTTTTTTGCTACTGATCATTATCCACCACCATCCATTGTCTTTAATCATTACCTACCATCGTTAATCACTATCCACCACTATCCATCATCGCTCACCATTATCTATCACTATCCACTATTATTAACCACTGTTCACCACCATCATTAGCAACCACCCATTATCGTGTATTACCGTTGACCACCACTTACTGTTGTGTAATGCCTTAAAGGACTAGATTGAAAAGTAGTTAAAGATTGGATTGTAAAACTTTTGAGTGCTAAGGGGTAAAACTTGAATTGTTGACAAGTGTGGGGCAAAAATGTGATTTTCCCTAAAT
>JANHAO010009143.1:0-18671 GCA_026873985.1 Saraca asoca
TGCGCTTGCGGTTATTTTTAAAACGTGCAGTACTTTATAGTCCACATCAGTAGGCTTACGATTGGCTAGGGTGGTACAGGTGGAAAAACTAAAGATATTCAGTGACTCGTAACTTATCGTTAGCCAAATAAGGGGCGAGTACCAAGCCCGCGAGCAAAGGATGGCGAAGTATCTCTAAAAAGCTCGAGAGTTACTAGGATCCTTTCAGCAATATGAAATCACCCAAATTTCTCAAGCTCGGAATGCTCATGCCAATGCCCTGGCTCGGTTATCCATAATAAACGACCCAAATCTCGTGGAGCCAATCCCAGTAGAGCTCCTTTCATCGACAAGCATTGAACAGCAGGATGAAATCATAGAAATTACAAAAAGAGCTGACTCTTGGATGAACCCCATCATTAACTACCTGAAGAATGAGGCCTTGCCAGAAGACAGGTTTGAGGCACAATGCCTACGGGCACGTGTGACTAGATATTATATCTGCAACAACGTTCTTTATAAAAGAGGATTCTCAACCCCCCTCCTAAGGTGCGTTGATGACAAAGACGGTGACACCATTCTAAAAGAAATCCATGCGTGGCATTGTGGAAATCATGCCGGGGGCTATCGTTGGCATAGAAAGCTCTTCGACAGGGGTTCTACTGGCCAACCATGAAGCAAGATGCGATGAACCTTGTTAAAAAGTGGGACAAGTGCTAGAGATTTGCAAAGGTGCCCCAGGTTCCACTAGCTTATCTAAAGCAAATGGTAAGCCTGTGGCCATTTGCTATCTAGGGAATAGATTTGATTGGGCCGCTCCCAAAGGCACAAGGCAACTGCAAATATGCGGTCGTGGCCGTGGACTACTTCACAAAGTGGGCTAAGGCAAAGGAGCTCACCGAAATTTCATCTTCTAAGGTTTTAAGCTTTGTCTAGAATAATATCATATGCAAGTATGGGTTCCCCCAACAGATCGTCACTGATAATGGGACCCAATTCATAAGTGAGCAATTTGTCAAGTTTTGTAATAATTTTAGAATTGTTAAGAGTTTCACGTCTGTAGATCACCCACAAAGTAATGGGCAAGTAGAGGCCGTCAATAAGATCATTAAGAAGATCTTGAAAACCAGACTAGAGGCTAGAAAAGGAGCATGGGCTGATGAGTTACAAACGGTACTATGGGCATACAGGACGAGTCCTTGTAGCTCCACAGGAGAAACCCCCTTCTCGATGGTCTATGGATGCGAAGCAATGATCCCCGTGGAATTCGAAGTCGCGACGCAACGAAGGACTACCTTTGATACAAGGGAAAATGACCAACTGCTCGCTGCAAGCCTGGACCTTATGGAGGAAGCGAGAGACAAAGCTAGCCTCAAGATCATCACACATCAACAACGCGTTGCAAGATATTACAACCAAATAGTACAATCCCGAAGGTTCAAGCCAGGTGACCTTGTTCTATGCCTCGTCCTACCAGGAGCATGCAAGCCTAGTGAAGGGACTTTAGGACCAAATTGGGAGGGTCCATACTTGATAAAAAGAGTTGTGAGCAATGGAGCCTATCACGTAGCGGATGAGAACAGGAAGGAATTCCCCCGTGCCTGGAATGCCAAGCATCTATGCCGGTATTATCGGTGAAAGTTGTAAAGAAAATTTTGGTTGTGTAAGATCTTGTATATTTCCCTCCAGACATGATGTAATTTCAGAAAGAATAATGCCTAGGGAACCTAGTACATTGTAAGATGGTAGTAAATATGAACTCATAAAAATGGAAACAAGAATCATTCATTTAAATTATCGAGAGTTCAAAATTTCATACGCAAAAGTTGTCATATCCATAGGTTATAGACCAAAAAAGAGAGAGAGAGAGAGAGAGAGAGAGAAGGGGGCAAGGAGGAGAGATCACTCTAGGGTACTGAAGCTTTGGGAGCATCATGAGCAGGATTGACAAGAGCCTCGATTGGTGGGACAATAGCTTCCTCACTTGGAATTTCTACCTCAACACCCCCGTCCTCACCCAGGGGATCAGCTCTGGTAGTGTCTCTCTTAAAAGACTCCACAGATTCCATGGCATTTGGCCCAAAAAATGCGAAGTCCAACTCTGGATGTTTTTCCCATAGGGTGAAGAGGAAGTCCTCGCAAGTTCGTTGCCTTGACTCCCTGGCAGCAATGACCACCCTCGAAGACATCTCTGCCTTAGCAAGACGGAGCTCTTTCCTTACCTCTTCCAATGCCCTTGCAGCGACTTCAGCCCTACAATTCGAAGACTTCACTTGCTGTATCGCCTTCTCAATAGCTTTATTGGCTATCTGCAGATTCTCATTCATCTCATCCATCTCTATCATGACCTTCCTCAAATCATTCGAAGCATACCCGAGCTTCACTTCAGTGACCTCACGACGCTCCACCTCGACTGCAAGCTTGGCTTCTACGCCCTTGATCTTCTCGTGCCACTCTTGGTTTTCAGTGATAGAAGCTGCAAGATTATCCATAAGCAAGGATTCCTTGTCCTTCAGAAATCCCAACTCCTCAATCTTCAATAGTGCCAAGACATTCTATGAGGAAAAGCCTTAAATCAAAAACCACGAAATAGCTATTAAGACTGAAAATGATGACTGGACCTTACCACAAGACCTTGACGAGCTGCGTACCCTGCGAGCCTCCCTATGGTGCAATCCTTGGCTTCCAACACCCTGACCTTTTGCTTTAGTCCCAAGATTGTACTCATGTTTTGGACTAGGGTCAGAGCATATTCTTCAATCATGGAACCAGCTTCAGCCAGGTGAGGGATAAACTTGCCCTCGCCGTCGCGAGAAGACACTTTCTTCTTCCCCTTGTCAACCTTCCATCTTTTAGGAGGAGGACTAGGCAAAATGACAATCTCAGTTGTGGCTGCTTCAAACCAAGGTGATGGGGTCATTTCTCAAGGAGTAGCTTCAGGGGGTGGAGGCAGTACAGTGATATCCGGGTTCGTTTCACCCCCAGTGGTAAGAACTTGGTCAGTAGGAGGAGGGCGGAGATTGACCTCGGAAGGTGGAAGGCCTCGCTTCACGACACGAGATGGCAGCACCTTCAGGATGAGCTCCATAACGCTGTCATAGTCGTCAAAGTTGGCAGGTCTGACTTTCAATGCTCACCAAATCCCTGATATCCTCTGTGACCTCGACGTCTCGAGAATCATTGAAACAAAAGTTGCTCTCGAGATTGCTTGCTGATCGAAAGCTGTCCAGAACCTCGAGCTCCCTGGCCCCCAAGGTGAGATTCTTGCCAGTCCCAGCTGCCAAAAAGAGGGAGAGTGAGTGAAAAGGAAGACATATCAAAAAAAAAAAAAAGAGGGAAAAGGGAAGGACCTCTGCATGATTTCATTTTCAGCCAACTTACCAAGAGTAAGAACAAAATCAAAGTTCTTGAGATGTCGTAACGAGGGGCGGGATGCATAAAACCAATGATATTTGTAGGGCCCTACATTGGATTTACCAATAGCGGCCCTCTTCGACAAAATGTCCCTATACGACATTCTCTGAGCAGTGAGATAATACAACCCGTCGACCGCACTCATGCACCTCAAGTCGTAAAGATAGCATAGTGTTTCAGGGGAAGGTGGTGGTAAGCGATTACCAAGGTATACTAAAGCAAGGGAAATCAACGAGGCATACGAATTGGGGGTCAGTTGGAATGTACTGAGCTTTACCCTATTTAAGAAATCAATAATGAAAGGAGGGACCAGGAATCTGAACCCTGCCGTAAAGTGTGGCAGGCTCATAGTGATGAAACCCCTAGGGGGATGTGCGGCGTAGTCATCCACTACCGGAACCATAGCGCTACATCCTTTGGGCATCTAATAGGAACGAATGGCAAGCTGAACGTCCCAAAATCGCATCGTGGAAGCATGAAATGTGAACATACTCCTCCTGTGAAATTCTTTCGCTGCAACTCTCGAGCCTCCTGAAAGTTCTTGGCGAGTTATGAATGTCATAACCTTTCCTCTTCCGCTAGGTGTCACGTCACCAGCACATCGTGCCATTATCAGATCCGAACTTGTTTTAACTTCCCCGTCATCCTCCCCCATCGAATGGCGACATCACACATGACCTGCCCTCATCTACAAAGGAAAAAAGTTAGCTAGGCCACTGTGAGCGAGCCACACCGAAAGTAAAAAAAAAAAAAAAAAAAACTAAGAACCCCTATAGATCACAGGCCATGTGCAACCTAAGCCAATCAACTACCTGAGACACAGTAGGGGAAGGAAGAAATAGAAGAAAAGGCGGTCCCTAGGCCACACAATCCTAAAAACCAAAGGGCAATGCCTAATAGCCCCGGAAGCAACTAACAAATCCACCTTACCAAATCAAACAAGCCAAAATCACAAAGGAATAGTCTAATAACTGGACCTATCAACTAACAGGTAGAGAAGACCCCCAAGAACCCCGAAACAAAGAAAAGACAGAAAGGCGAATGAGGACATACCACAGTTTTCCAAAAGAAGGAAGTCTGGTAGGAGTATGGTTGCGCTCCTGGCGAGGAAAGTCCGAGTGATAGGTAGAAGATCGGAGGAAGGCCGATGAAAATAAATAGTTCTGGAATTGGCAGAATAAGCTTGAGACAAAGGCAAGAGGAAACTAAAAATTTTGAATGACTCAATGAGAGGGAGCAAGACAGCTCCCCCTGTTTAAAAGAGAAACAACCTGACCGTCGGATTGGAAGGGTTGCTGGTTACCCATGATCCAACGGTTAGGGTAGCGCGAAAGATAATAAATGAAGGGTCAGAAAAATGCATGAAAATTTGGAAAACATGATTACTGGCTATCATTGAAAAAAGAAAAGTCACACGTGAAGTACACGTAGGGGAGGCGAACCACTCACACGCTGAAGGGACTAGGGCAGAATAATGATCTCACATCCAAGTAATGGATGAAAAGCGTAGACTTCTTGCATGAGCTGTGTCCAAGTAATGTGTATGCCCCACACAAAATTCTTGCGCAGATGACCCTGCGTCCAAGTAATGCGTGAATATACATAGGATTCTTGCATGGGTCCGCGACAGAATAATGATCTTGCGTCCAAGTAATGCGCGAAAAGTGTAGAATTCTTGCACAGATGACCCTGTGTCCAAGTAATACATGAATATACATAGAATTCTTACACAGGTCCAGGGAAAAATAATGATCTCGTGTCCAAGTAATGCACGAAAAGCATAGAATTCTTACACGAGCCACGTCTAAGTAATGTGCATGCCCCGCATAGAATTCTTGCGTGGATGACCCTGCATCCAAGTAATGCATGAATATACATAGAATTCTTGCACGCGTCTGGGGCAGAATAATGATCTCCCATCCAAGTAATGTGCGAAAAGTGTAGAATTCTTGTGCAAGCCGTGTCCAAGTAATGTGCATGCCCCACACAGAATTCTTGCGCAGACGACCTTGCATCCAAGTAATGTGTGAATATACGTAGAATTCTTGTGCGGGTCTGGGGTAGAATAATGATCTCGTGTCCAAGTAATGCACGAAAAGCGTAGAATTCTTGCACGAGCCCTGTCCAAGTAATGCGTGAATATACGTAGAATTCTTACACGGGTCTGGGGCAAAATAATGATCTCACGTCCAAGTAATGCACGAAAAGTGTAGAATTCTTGTGCAAGCCACGTCCAAGTAATGTACATGCCCCGCATAGAATTCTTACGCAAACAACCTTGCGTCCAAGTAATGCATGAATATACGTAGAAATCTTGCGCGAGTCCGAGGCAGAATAATGATCTCGTGTCCAAGTAATGTATAAAAAGCGTAGAATTCTTGCGTGAACTGAGTCCAAGTAATGTGCATGCCCCGCACAGAATTCTTGCACAGACGACCCTGCGTCCAAGTAATGCGTGAATATACATAGGATTCTTGCATGGGTCCAAGGTAGAATAATGATCTCGCGTCCAAGTAATGCTTAAAAAGCGTAGAATTCTTACACGAACCGTGTCCAAGTAATGTGCATGCCCTGCACAGAATTCTTGCACGGATGACCCTGCATCCAAGTAATGCATGAATATACATAGAATTCTTGCACGAGTCTGGGGCATAATAATGATCTCGCGTCCAAGTAATGTATAAAAAGTGTAGAATTCTTATGCGAGCCGTGTCCAAGTAATGTATATGCCTCACACAGAATTCTTGCGTGGATGACCCTGCATCCAAGTAAGACGCGAAGAGCATAGAATTCTTGAGTGAATCAGTTTGGAACCCCACACTCAAACAAAACTTCTGCTCCATGAAAGGCTCTTGTATAAATAGGCATGATCGATTGGCGACATCACATCATAATTATCGACGGCAGTTTGACAAGCCAAGTCGCGCAACATGCCCAGGGTTGAAAACAAGGACAAAGATGCAACTCCCAACACACAAAACGAGCCGAAAGTGGGAGGGCTTATGTTATGAGCATTATTTGGACCAGGCTAAGTTCAGGAGCAAGCACAGTCGATCAAGGTTGGGGCCCAATTCAGAATACAACTCCTCAGAATGAAGACTTCTATCGTTAATCGAAAGCCGTGAAATCTCACAATGCAACTGACGAAAGGCACGACCCTAAGAAGGGTTTAAGCTAACAATGAGCAAGACTGACTAATAGCCCCTGAAAAATGACAAACGAGGATAAAGGCAGCCTCCTAAAAGTCCCGCTCACTCAACCTCCTACCTCCTCGCCTGCTCGCTACTAGCAGATGCCCGTACAAAGTCCAGTCAACAATCAGGAGTATGTCAACCAATTTGACAGCTCAAGCCTTAAGATGACACATCAGCTCCCCGAAAGTCTGACAATGATTTGCCCAACAATTATTATCTAACGGCACGCATTTAATGTCATAAGGGGTGAATATAATTATTCTGCTGATCATAAAATTACATTTGTAACCTCTTCCCTTACTATAAATAGAAAGGGAGGGAGCGTCATAAGGGAGGGAGAGCAATTCATGTAGAAACTCTGTTGATAGAAAAAGAGAGATTTCCCTATGAGAAAACCTGAGTAAGAGAACACTTTGTCTGTTGTAAGAAAGTCATATAGCCATTGTAATCTGGACAAAAAAGAATGGGGACCATGTGATAGTGAATAATAGAAGAGCACTGTGGAAGTAGGGGCCAAGAATTGGCTTTAGCCGAATCACGATAAACTCCTGATGTCATTGTTCTTTTCTAGTCTTCTCTGACTTTCCTTGCCATTATCTTTCCTTCCTTCTTAACTTGCAGTTAGGGGTGTTACTGAACAAAATCTCATTGACCAGATTTTGGTGTTAACAAGTAAGAATGGGTGCTTGGGGTTGAAAGGTGGCACTAGTGGAAAACATAAAGATTTACAAGAAAAGCAATAGAACTAGCTAATTTAATTATACAATAATGAGGCAATATAACTAGCCAAATTACACAAAAGCAAGAGGTGATAAAACTAGCCTTATTTTACAAAATAAGGAGCAAGAAAAATAGGTAAGCAGCTTAGCCAGCCAAACAAAGAAATTAGAGGCTCAAAATTGAGCTAAGATACCAGATGTTGGAAAGTAGTGTGTGTGACATTGTGTATAATAATATAGGAAATGGAGGAAAATATAAAGATCACATATGTTAGAAACCTCAATAACTTTGCAAATGTAACTCACTAATACAAATATCTCACTATCACAAATTTTATCACTCAAAATTTCACTCTATTTTTCTCTCACATAAGCTCCTTTTATTTAAAGCTTTCTACACTCCACACACTTTGCACTCTATGTCTTTGCCTATTGCACACACCTCTACCAATCCTGTGACCACATCTATATATCTATCAATGTTGTCCACATGGAACTTGCAATAGACAACAATCCGACAATCAAAGCAAGCTTCAAAGTTTAATATCCCAAAATTTTTTAAAATTAATTTTTGGCAATAAAATAGCCATTTGGGATAAATTTGAAAAATTTTGAGAATGTTTAATTTAGCGTCATAGAATGTCTAAATATAATAGAAATAGACTATATGAATATTAGAAATTCTCAGGAGGTCAAAATTTCCAATTTTGATGTTTGTGGAGCAAAATTCATGTTTTTGGATAATTTATTTTCAGAAATATTCAAAAAAATTGAAATTAGGGTTGCGAGTGTTCAGTAGGTGTAAAATTGTAGTCATTATAAAGGTTTATGACTTAGTTAATTTGTGTTAAAAATTCATGGCCACTGATGATCGGTGAATGTATCAATTTTGGACCTATAGTGAAAAAGATAGGAAAGTTCTTAAAAGGGAAAAGTCAAATATTTGAAATGACCTTCTTTTTCCACATTTTTCCTTTGTGGGAGTCCGTGCCTCTTCTCCTTTTTTAGCCCATAATTCATGCAACTAAGTGACTTCCTCTCTAAGCTCTCTTTCTCTTTCTTCGGGTAATCATTTATTCTTCATAATAATTTCTCATATTTGTATTGGCAATTCCTTTCTTCTTCTTCATCAATTTAATACCAAAATTTTGTTGATTCATGGAGTAAAAATTGAGTTATGAATTTTTATAATCCATTATCATTATTCATGTCACTATTTAACTAATGAATCAACTTAATTTTTCTGGCATTTTAGAACTTAAATCTATTAGATATAGCTAGTTTCTACTAAATGAAATCATCATCTAAATATATAAGCTTAGTTGAAGAAAGAAATCCTTGGAAAAAAAATTGAAAGCTAATAGACTCTTCTTTTTTAAGAGTATAGACAGTTCCGATAAGATTAGTTGTGACTTTTTGTTTCCTGATACCAAGGTGAGTGATTCTTACTTTTCTGATAAATTTTTGCACGTGATTATTATTTAAAATCCTCTAAATGTAGTGTAAGTTGAAGATAAATGGGTATTTAAGTTAGTATGGAAATGTTTTTGAATGGTTAGGTTGTTGTTAAAATGATTAGTTTTTTGGTAGAAAGGTTGAGTTATGTATTGGTTGAATTTCTAGAAATTGTTGTGTACAATCTCTATGAGATAGTGTAAATTTGTATGAGTTTTCCCTACTTTTGCTAGCTTTTCATTTTCCAAAACCATATGTTTTAAATCGCCTAATTTTCCTTAAACCCACGATCATGCTCACACCTGCAGAACAAATATTGTAACCTGTGCCTTGAGATTTGAATTGAAATTCTTGTTGTTTTCCTTGTGGACCAAATCAACCCCATATGAATTTACTTTCATGATTCTGCTTGTGATCCTAATCACATACAAGAATTGAACTTCCTAAAAGCTTGTCAATTTTAAAGAATAAACTCGCATTTTGAACTGACTTCCTTACAAGTAAGATCAAACCTTCCTTATTTGAGTCCCATGATTCTGAACACCATTCTGCTTGTGGTTCAATAGCGATTATGCTCATGATTCTGATCACATCCCCAAAAAATTTTACCATTTTTCCTAGATTCCAACTTGTCTTCTCTTGGATATTCCTTACCCTATTGGTATAACCACATACATGGTTTAGTTAGATTAAATGAAATGATTAGGCCTTACATGATTAATATATAATGCAATACCAATAAAATCCAATAATGGTTATTCATGTTATCATGATAATGAGATAAAAAATGTATGATTATGAAGGTAGTGGAATGAAACCTTTAAGTTTAAACTGATTATTAATGTGTGAAATGATTATTGTGAATGATGATATTGCTGACCTACTGAGACTTTTCCTTGAGATGCAAATAGCATATGACATATGATATGTTGATAAAGAATTGTCATGATGTGGCAAGATATGTATGATTGTAATTGTACTTAAAATGTACACTTGTGATATAAATGTTACAAGACTCGAAATGTGATGAATATGATGAGGTGGGAAAATGAACGAGATCCTAGATCTGTGCGCTCTGATATGGTGAGTGGTATAAAGTGGGAGCCTGGAGGGATAAGGCTAGGATTGTGCTAGACAAGGGTGGACTAGAGAACAAGGACACTTATGTTACTTTTATTTATTGTGTTATGCACAATTATTACTATTTTGAGCAGATTGGAATGTGATAAAATATAACTTGATTATGTGACATGGATATTGACAGTTGTGGCCATGAGGAAAGGATGGTCCTCTAATTTGTTATCAATAAAGTAGTTTAAACTATGAATACCTGGTTATTTTTACAATGTTAATACACATTGCTCAATAATGTGAAGTTCATAAGTTTGGTAGAAATTTATCTCACCGAGCCCCTAGACTTACTCTTCTTTGGATTATTTTTCAAATTCTCAAGAAATACTAGGTAACCTTCCACAAGAAAAGTAAGCATGAACAATAATCCAATGGAGATACAGCTAACATCTATACCACCACTGTGACAAGTCCATTAGCATTCTATCAAATTAACATCCACTATATTGTCATACTAAACTTAGTAGGTTGTAAAGTTTTGCACGAGGTGAAAATCATTCCCCTAGAGCCTTCTAATGTCCTACTTATGATGGCTCTTGGATAGTTTGACCTTTAGAGGTCTTTTATCTAACTTTGTATTTTGTCAGCTTTTGAAAATATGAAAATATGCAAGGTCATGAAGTAACTAAAGGCATAATTAGCTCAACCTATGATTTTTTTTTTTTGTGTATTTTTATAAGTTATTGGTTGACCTAACTCTTTTGATAGATTTGGCCTTGTAGGACACAGGATAGAGAAGGGGAATGAATCTTGTCTTGTTGGCTGGATGTAGAAGTGTCTTTTAGAATAGAAGAATGCTGATAATATTATTTTGAACTTGGGAATTATGGAAACAAAGTTGAAAGTGGGTATGAGCCTTTTGGATGTAACCAATGTACATTGTGGGGCATATTATGAAATAAGGTTTATCAAAATGTGTTCTCTTTTTCTCTTCTTTCCATGCTTTATGATTGTTTGGTTATTTTAGTAAATTAAAACATATACATCTAGAATATGTTGAGACTATTGTAAGAAAAATTGAATAAAGTAACAGGTTTAAAGGCTAGTGAACATTAACCAAGGGATTGGTATTCACACCAGTCATGACTAGGAAAATCGATTTATGACATGTTTGGTATCAAAGCAATGGTTTAGGTTAAACATGTGAATATAAACCTACATATAGAGTCATTTAGAGTCTCATAGTGGTGGTAATATCATCAAGTGTTAATAGAAACAGTATTAGTAGCACATGTGCACCTGGGAGCACATATTGTTGATACCATTCCCATTAGCCTTGTGGAATATATGTCCATGTTGACAACATTAAATGGGGACCTTTGAAACTCTTGAGAATCTGATTAATTTTGTAACATAGATTATGGTGAGACCAAAAATGCAAAAAGGTCAAGATTCTGCGTCTAGTCATGGAGGGTCATCCATTGGGTGGAACAATCCACGCTGTGAAGTCAATAATAATCCTGAAGTCCTTCAGTAGGCAAAGAACCTAGTGTAGTAGGTGATGGATCACCTGGCATAAGCATTAACTCAAAACCAAAACCAAAACCAAAACCAAAATAAAGAATCTAATAGAAATAAGCAAGGCAAAAGAGATCAAATCCCTTCTGCTAGAAATAAGTAAGAAAGTAGGTTGAGAATGGTACATGAATTCTTGAAATTGAAGGCATCTCATTATGCGGGAATTGATTCTTCTATGGACTTATATCAATTCCTAGACTAGATTGAAATGTATGAGGCAAAACTACAATGCCTTGAACTTTTGTTGATAGAATTGGTTAGGTATTAGTTAGACGATTTGGCATATTAATAGTATGTTGGAGTTATTGAAGGATGGCTGCTAATGCAAAACTATTAACTTAGGCAATGTTCCAAGAAGTCTTTATTGATAAATTCCACTCCCTTAGTGTTCAGCAGGTAAATGCTCAAATATTTGAAAATTTAAGACAAGAAAATATGTTGGTGAGTGAGGACGATGCTCAATTTACTCGACTCTCCTAATATACTACCCATCTAATCCTTAATGAGGCTAAAAAAGTAGAAAGATTTGCACAAAAGCTTTGAAACTACTATTTTGATCATGTTAAGGTTAACTCCAACACAAAATATCAACAGGCTATAAACCAAACCTTGTAGATCAAATTAAGGTCTAAAGAGCATCATGAGAGGGAAACATCTATTAGTAGTAAGAAACAAACCTAAACTGAGGAGACCAATGCTACACTAGGTAGGAAACCAACTCCAACTTGTAGAGCACCATCTAGCTAGTGGAGAGGAAATTTTTCTAAACCACCCTAACTGTAAAATCCATCTGCAAGGAGAAATACGGGAGACCAATCAGTTTCGACTATTTTTATTCCTCATTATGGGAGGAATATATTCCAAAGTCAAGGGAATTTTAATGCTAATGCATTCCAATGTAAGATTTGTAATACAAATCATTTTAGAGTTTGTAGAAGAAATCTGATGGGATGTTTTTGATGCAGTCAATCAAGTCATAAAGCGAGGGAATGTCTAATGAACATGAATGCCTCAAGATACAATGCAAATTACCCATCATACCTTAGTACCAACTAGTAACCTAAATTGCAGCTTCAATGAGGGCATCAACAAGATCCAGTAGGAGTGATGGAAAAGGAAACCGAAGGAGACACCCAAATGAAACCACAATGAGGGTACTTTGAAAATACATGACTTGCTCAGGTATTATTTTACCCTAGAGCTACTCATTCGTTTGTCGCAAAGAAATTTACTACCTTGCTAAATGAATTTGGTGAATTAATCAAATTACCATTGATAGTAATGACTCCAATTGATAAGACTCTTCTAACTGACCATTTGTTTAGAAATTATGTTATGATAACAGGGGATAAACAGGTGTCCACAAACCTAGTTGTATTATATATGGTTGACTATGATGTAATTTTAGGTATGGATTGGTTGTCTCAGCACCATGCATGCATGAACTATTTTGATAAGATAGTTACCTTTCACGTGATTAAATCTTCTCCTATAATGTTTCAAGGAGAATAGGTAGTTGAGATAGCTAGGTTGATTTGATGCATGCAAACTTCAATGTTGTTAAACAATGGGTGCACAACTTATTTAGTTGTGGTACGAAACTTAAATCAAATTGTTCCAGATCTAAGTGAGGTTTTGGTAATATGAGAATTTCTTGATATGTTTCCAAATTAATTACTTAAACTGTCACCGAACAAGGAAATCAAGTTTGTTATTGATCTTGTGCCTAACATTGAACCTATTTCCATCCTGCCATATTGAATGCCACTATTGGAATTGAAAGAATGGAAAACTTAACTCCAAGAGTTAATTGACAAAGGTTTAATTCGTTCGAGTGTTTCGCCATAGGGAACGCCCATACTTTTTGTGAAAAAGAAAGATGGAACCTTGTGATTGTATATTGATTATCATCAATTGAATAAGGTGACCATCAAGAATAAATTTCCTCTCCCTCATATTGATGATTAGTTTAATTAGCAGCAAGGAGCGAGATACTTCTTGAAGATAAACTTAAGGTTAGGATATCATCAACTAAAGATTGATAAAGAAGATGTGCCTAGGACTACTTTTTAGACACATTACAAACATTATGAATTTGTCATAATGTCATTTGGCCTGACAAAAGCTTCAGCTATTTTCATGACTTTAATGAACCAAGTCTTTAAACTATATATGGATATGTTTGTAGTGGTATTTATAGATGATATCATGATATATTCCAAAAGTTTCTCCAAATGCAAATTTTAGGCAACCAATGTCAAATTTCTCAGTCACATAGTGTCGTAAAAAATGATACAAGTTGATCCTTAAAAACGAGAAGCTGTAAAGAATTGGCCTAGACTTATGATGGTTACGAAAATCCAAAGTTTCTTACAATTAGCTTGGTATTATGAAAAATTTGTTAAAAACTTCTCTAAAATTTATGTGCCATTGACTAAGCTTACTTGGAAGGGAGTGTGGTTTAAATGGACTTCTACTTATGAAGAAAGCTTCCAAAAGCTAAAGGAATGCTTGACGACAACCCTCATATTAACATTGCCATCAAGAGCAAATAGCTATGTTGAGTATTGCAATGCCTCGTGAATTGGATTGGGATATGTGCTAATGCAAAATGGAAAGGTAATTTTGTATGTGTTGCTGCAATTGAAGAAGCATAAATAGAACTATACTACTCACAATCTAGAAATGGCAGCCATAGTTTTTGCATTAAAAATCTAGAGACATTATCTGTATGGAACTACATGTGAAATTTATACATACTAAAAAATTTTGAAATACATCTTTGAACAAAAAGATCTACATCTTCAGTAATGAAGGTGGATGGAAATGGTAAAAAGATTACAAATGTTCAATAACATATCATCTTGAAAGAGCAAATATGGTGGCGGATATACTAAGTTGCAAATCAGCAAGTGATTTAGCCCATCTTCTTTCTAAAGAAGAAAAGTTAATGTGTTTTTACCTAGAATTTGAAAAGCTTGGTGTGTGATTGGAAGTTTTAGATCAGACCATAATCTTGTCCCATATGATGGTATAGTCAACAATAGTTGATTATGTCAAGGAAATTTAGAAATAAGACCCACAATATATGGCTCTTAAACCAAAAGCAAACATGAAATCAAACTCAAAACTTACAGTGGATAAGGGTGGAGTGCTTAAGAGGGAATGACCATTATGGGTTCCTTTAAACATACGTAATGAATTGCTATGAAAAACTCATAATTCATCATACATAATGCATTTGGAGTGACAAAAATGTATCATGATTTGAAAGATGTACTCTGGTGGGAAGGCATGAAAAGTGATGTTCTGGAATATGTAACAAAAGGCATTATATGTCAACAAATAAAGGTGGAACATTAGTAATCAACAAGACTACCCCAATCCATTAAGATTCCAAAACAGAAATGGGAAAATATAATAATAGATTTCTTAGTTAGTTTGCCAAAGTCGCCAAAGGGTTATGATTCGATCTAGGTCATTATTGATCATTTCACTAAATTGACCCATATCTTGCCAGTTAACACAACTTACTTAGCTGCTTAATACACACAAATATATCTTGATCAAACAATTTCTTTGCATTGTGTGCCATTGATGATCATTTTAGATTGTGGTATCCAGTTTATTTCTCACTTCTAGCGGTCATTTTAGCAAGTGCTGGGTACTTAATCATAGTTAAGCGTTGCTTTTCATCCACAAACTAGCAATCAATCAAAAAGAACTATTCATATTTTGGAGGACATGCTTTGGGCACATAGTGTGGAATTTGAAAGAAATTGGGAAAAATATTTTTCACTAATTGAATTTGCTTAAAATAACAATTACCAATCCAGTATTCAAATGGCACCATTTAAGACATTGTATGGAAGAAGGTGCAAATCTCCAATAAGCTAGTTTGAGCTAGAAAAGCAAAGTTGTTAGGATTGAATTTTGTAACACATGCCATTGAAAAGGTGCAATTGATTCGTGATTGAATGAAGATGGCTTAAGACCAATAAAAGTCATACTTGAATAAAAGAAGAAAGGAACTAGAATTTGGGTTGATGATCGAGTAATCCTTAAGGTATCTTCTATAATGGGGGTCATGTGGTTTGGTAAAAAAGAAAAATCGACACCAAGATATATCAGACCATTTAAAATTATTAAATGCATGGGAGATGTAGCATATCAATTGGAATTTCCAGTTGAAATGCAAGGAATTCATCCAGTATTCCATGTTTCATGTTCATGAAATATGTCTTAGATGAATCACACCTCCTCAAGGAAAAGCCAATTCAGCTAGACACCAAACTGACCTATGAGGAGCAATTAGTGGCTATTCTTGATCAGCAAGTTTGAAAACTAAGATCAAGGGAGGTTCCCATGGTCAAGGTAAAGTGGAAACGACATGATGAACAAGAGGCCACGTGGGAATTGGAGACCGATATGTGAGAAAATTATCCCTATTTATTCGGTAAGAAGTGACTACAATGATTATTTAAAATAAAGTGTTAATTATGATTGTTGAATGATCTAGGTAAGTTATTACAACAATGCAAGATTCAAGAATGAATTCTCTTAAGTGGAGAATTGTAATACCTTGAATTTTTTAAAATTAATTTTCTGGCAATAAGATGGCTGTTTATGGGAAATTTGGAAATTTTCAAGAATTTTGAGAGAGAAAATTTTATGATCATAGGATGCCTGAGTATAATAGAAATAGATTATATGAATTTTAAAAATTCTTAGGAGGTCAAAATTACCAAATTTGATGTTTATGGAGCGAAATTCATGTTTTCAAGAACTTATTTCCAAAAATATGTAAAAAGATTGAAACTAGGGATATGACTGCCCTACAAGTGTAAAAGTGTAGTCATTACAAAGGTCAATGACTTAGTTAATTTGTGTTAAAAATTCATAGCTTCTAGCAATCGATGAGTGTGTCAATTTTGGACTTAAAGTGGGAGAGATAGGAAAGTTCTTAAAAGGGAAAAGTCAAAGATTTGAATTGACCTTCTTTTTCTCCATTTTTCTCTTGTAGGAGTTGGTTCCTCTTCTCCTTCTATAGCCCATAACCGATTGCAATTCATGTAACCAAACAAGTTCCTCTTCAAACTCATTCTCTCTCGAAGCTCCCATTCTCTCTTTAGGTAATCCTTCATTCCTTTATGATAATTTCTCATATTTTTATTGGTGATTCCTCTCTTCTTGCTCTTAAATTTAATAATGAAATCTTGGTGATTTGTGAAGTAAAAATTGAGTTATGAATTTTTGAAATTCACTATCATTATTCATGCCACTATTCAACCCATGAATCAACTTGATCTTTCTGGAGTTTTAGAACTTGAATTTGTTAAATATAGTTAGTTATTACTAAATGGAACCATAATCTAAATATATAAGCTTAGTTGAAGAAAGAAATCATTGGAAAAACAATTTGAAAGCTAATAAACTCTTTTTTGTGTTTTTGAAGAGTATAGACAATTCCAATGAGATTAGTTGTGCTTTTTGTTTCTAGCTGCCAAGTTAAGTGATTTTTACCTTTCTTTTAAATTTTTGTGTGCAATTATTATTTAAAATCCTTTGAATGTAGTGTAAGTTAAAGGTACATGGGTATTTAAGTTGGTATGGAAATGCTTGTGAATGGTTGTGTTGTTGTTAAAATGGTTAGTTTTCTAGTGGAAAGGTTAAGTTATGTGTTGGTTGAATTTTTGGAAATTGTTATGCTAAATCTCTATGAGATGGTATAAATTTGTATGACTTTCCCTTGTTTTTGCTGGCTTTTCATTTCTAGAACCACATGGTTTAAGTCACCTAATTTTGCCTGAACCCCACGATCATGCTATAGAACAAATATTGCAACCTGTGCCTCGAGATTTGAATCAAAATTCTAGTTGTTGTCCTTACGAATCAAATCAACACTGTATGAATCTACTTTTGTGATTTTGCTCACAATCCTAATCATATACAAGAATTGTACTTCACAAAAGCTTGTCAATTTTAGCGAGTAGACTTGCATTTTGAATTGACTTTCTTTCAAGTCGAATTGAACCTTCCTTATTTGAATCCCATGGTTTCAATCGCAATTTTTCTCATGGTTCAAGAGTGATCATGGTCATGATTCTGATCATGTCCCCGGAAAATTTTACCCTTTTTCCTAAATTGTAGCTTTTCTTCTTTTAGATATTCTTTACCCCATTGGTACAACTATATACACGGGGTTATTCTTTTTGTCATGGTAACAAGATAAATAATGTATAATTATGAAAGTAGTGGAATGAAAACCTTTAGTTTTGTAGGTCCCAATTAAAAAAGTTAAAGATTGTGGAAAGAGAATGGATCTTGCCCTTATCTTGCTGGAGATTAGTATACACTAGTATCAAACTTGAATTTTATTGAATTTTCATATAAAAGAATGAGAAACAGCAGTTTATGCAGCAAGTGAGGATAAAAGTAAAATTGTAGAAATTAAAAAAGTGCAGACAAAATTATAGAGATAAAGACCAATCTTTTAAAGTGGTTCAACTTAAATTGAAATCGCAATTCAAGTCTACTCTCCTTGATCTTTCTCAATCGAAAGACTTTTGAATTATAAAAGAAAACCTTCAGGACTGATAGGCTCCTGAAAATGCCAGTCTTTACAATGAAACCATAAGAGATTAATAGGTTTCTTGCTAACCTAGAAGATTTACAACAGACTCTTCTAAACCTATACAGATTTCTAAACCTTAGAAATCTCAATTAAACAAAATAGAATTAAGAAAAGAATTGGATTATAATCCAATTGTTTGAGAAGAAATTCTCAAACAAAACTAGATAAACTTGAAATAGTGTTGATCCAGAAGAATTGAAAAGCTTTGAAGAGTCTGGAGTAATTCGAGCATTTTTCTCTCAATCAGTTTTCGCATTTGAAAGATATGAAAAAATATGTGAAAATCTTGTATTCATAGGTGGTGATTGAGTTAGAATAACTGTCATAACCATCTGTAATGGAAAAATGGTTTTTCAATTTGTACATTGATGTAACATCGATTATGGTCAGTTATTCACTAATGCATCGGTGTAACAAGTTGTTTGAAGCTGTACATCGATTTATACATCGAAGTAGACAAATTTCCAAACCTTCGATAATGATTTTTGGTCAATACATCGAAGTGACATCGATTTTATTAATGAGATTTTTGTTCATACGTTAGAGTAACATCGATTTAACTGTGAAGTTTTATTTGAATACATCGAAGTGACTTCGATTGGTTTATGAAGATCTTTCACAGTTCTT
>JANHAO010009144.1:0-18656 GCA_026873985.1 Saraca asoca
GCTATTTTAAAATGTACAACAAGTTTGTGCACATCAATTGCTGGGTCACTACTTCACGAGGCGAGGGCTTGCATCACAAGATGGTACTGGGACAACTTTGCTGTGTTGCTTTCTGATGGACGAAGCGAGGCTCGCTGAGTGCCTTTGGCACGCCCGGGGCCACGAGCTCTCAAGGCCATTTTTTGTATATACCACTTATGCAAGTCAAATCGTAATTTTTTGAACTAAACCCATGATCATGCTCACAAAAACCCAGCACTTTTATTCTTACAATTCAAATTGAATTTTGAACTAAATTTGTATGATTAGAATCGATATTTTTTGCTCTATTTTTCAATTTTGATTACGATTGGGATCATGTTTACATTTGGTCTTTCCAAAAGTTTTCAAAATTTGGCAAGCAGGCTCACATTTTCAAATGAATTTCCTTGATTCTACTCAAATTTCTTCAACAATTCTAATTGTGATTTTGCTCGAATTTCAAACCCAATTTTGCTTGTAATTTTGATCACACCTCTAGAATTTTTCCACTTTTTTCAGTTCAAACTTCTTTCTCTCTAGGAATTCTTTTAAATTTCTTGGGTCTAAACTTATTTAAAATGTAACTAAACTAAATATAGTGGATGAAAGGTCTTGAATGAGCAATTTCTAAGTTAATACTGATTAACCTAGTAATTGTTTATACATAAGTCTTATGGAAGCAATGTGGATAGTTATAAGTATAGCATGATAGAGAATGTGTGTTTGTAACATGACTATGATGAGAAATGATATCAAGGAAATATTGAGAATTCCCTATGAGATAGGGGATGATTTATGATAAACGATATGATGATAGTTGTCATGGCAGTGTAATTGAATTTGAAATTGAAGACAAATGTGTGGTTTGACTATTGAAAAGATACTACTGCTTATATTGAGGAATTCCTTGTGGAAAATGAGGTGAATTGTGATTAATGTTGATAAAGTGTGTTTGATGATTATAGAATGATGATTAATAATGATGAAATGTGATATATGGAAATGATATAACGTGAATGATAAATATCATGATACTCTTGAAATGTTTGAAATTTCCCATGAGACATGGGATAACAAATGATGAAAATGTAATGTGAAATGATGAAATTGATGGGATGGGATATATAAACTAGATCCAGGATCTAGGCATTCCAATTGTAGTGAGTGCAATAAGGCAAGTGCCTAGAGGAGAAAGCTGGGTTTATGAGAGTTACAGTTGGAAAAGAGTAACAAGGAGATTTACATTGTTATTATTTGTTGTGTTGTTTATTGGATTTGTTAACTCGAGTACATTAGAATGTGAAAAAATATGACTTGATTAAGTGACATGGCTATTAATGTCTTGAAGCTTTGTGGACAATATGATTCATGATGGTTATTTTAAGAAATCTTAAAAGGAGATTTAATGTGATGTGTCAATGTGATATAAAATTATGTGAAGACTGATTCTTGTGAAATGCTAACATACAACATGGTACTGTGATCTAAACATATAATAATTAATAAGGATGGCTTGAGGCCATAAGAAAATTACGGTTCTTTATAGTGTGATAATTATAATATATTGTAATATTACTCAAAGGTTAATTTCTTAGGTCCTTATCGTGTGTTTGTTAATTCTAGCATGAGTTATATTTTCTGAAGATATGATGCATATGTGTATGGTTAAATGATAATAGATTCATAAGTTAGGTATAGATTTATCTCACTGAGTCGGGTTCACTCTTTTGTAGATTTTTCTTTTCAGATTCTCAAGAAATTGTTATTAACCCACCTCTGAAAGTATGAATAAGCAATAACGTCATGGATTCACTACAAAAGTAAATGCCTCCACAATAGAGAGTCCTTTAAGAGTGTATGTCTATTAAGTACTTGTTGAATGAAAGTTTAAACGGGCATACGCCATGGTTGGGCAGTGCCTCTATACATTATAAAAAACTTGTTTATATATCAATGTTTCTTTTTTTGTCTATAAGTTTATGATGCCTCTATTAATCAATTAGGTTTAAGTATATGTAAGTAGGAAATATTAAAATAAGCATGAGTAGAAATGAATAACAGAAACATGTTAAAAATTGGTGCTTATCAATTAGGGATTGATATTCACATCAGTCATGATTAAGAGTTTGGGTCATGAAAAATGTGGGCAACACTTTATTAATACAATTTAATGGTTATTGATGAAAACATTACATACTATTTGTATTTGTTTTTTAAATGACAAATAACATAGAAAAAATTATAAAATTTTGCTAAATTATTTTATTTTTAAAAGAAATTTTGGAGTGACATGACTCTCTGTTCATAAATTATTAACATATTATTTTTATGTATGTGAATTACTGAAAAAATCTAAAAAAAATAAGTACCTAATTAAAAATAAAAATAAGTATTATGACTCTATTTCAAATTTTTAAACTGTAAAGATTTAATTAGAAATTAACGAAAATTATAAGAAGTGACAGAGTAATTTATGCATATGATGTTTTTCATCAGCTCACTAGTTCAATTTTGTTCCTATTCTTTTGTATACTTGGTCTGACTTATGAAATAATTGATGAAGTGAATGACTATATTCTATCTTTACTTCTTCTGGATTTAAATACCTACCTCAATAATGATAATGCTCTCAAGATGAATTTAAATAGTAATACTCAAGTTAAGCACCATGTTGCCAACTTTCTAGATAGTTTTACATTATTAACACGTTCTAAACATGAGTTGAAGTTAAAGAAAAGTGCTTCTATTATACTTTTGAGGAACATTAATCAAGCCACTAAATTTTGTAATGGTACATTATAGTAACCATTGATTTAGTTGTGCAATTGGAATATAGAAATAGCTAAATGATACCATTTAATAGTGGCGTAGCTAGAAATATTAGTTAATAGAATCAAATATTTACATATAAAAAAATTTTCATATATAAAGTGTAGTACAAAATTTTATAAAAATTAATTTATATCATCTATGCTACAATTTTTGTAAAAAAAACCATTATTAATTCAATGAAATATTGTGTTCTGCGAGAGTCTATGATCAAGTGGTTACTTTCTATCAAGATATATTAAATAATTTTCCATGTCTCTCTATTGCCCTCTTCAGTGGAGTTAGAAACACTGAGGGACTAAAAATCATGACACATGATGATCAAGGTTGACTTATGAACATAATAACAAATGTTGTACCAAGGATTAGAATTACTTAATCTTCCTACTTGATCTATTGATCTTTTCTTTCAAACAAAATCTCTTCTCATGATGGCTCTGGTCCTTTGATGGGAAACTGTAAGACAACAATCTAATAGGAAAAATACTATCTAATCATATGAGACATAGAATGGTCCTAGCATCTACCCAAGACGGGTTTGGATCCTACCTATCACAGTAATCTAACCCAATATCCAAAAACATGCTATAGTACCAAATTGAACCCAATAACTTTATGTCACTATATTAGTGCTCCAAATTATTTTGATATTAACTCATTATAATTTATAAATTATAAAATCCAAAATAAGGGAATTCCAACAATCTCCCCCTTGGACAACATAATTCATAAACTGTGGCTACTTTCAAATTAATGTCAAGACAATTACAGTACTATTACACCCATAGGTCTATTGAAATTATAAGCTTCCAATTATGTAAATCATTATATCCTAAGGGTATATAAATGGCATACACACTATATACTTATATTTCAATGACCAAACACAGAATGTGCAAAGTGAGATTTACATCACAATAAATGTGACTATATACAAATGCCCACACAATGGTCCTAGCATCTACCTAAGATGCCACATGAGAATCGACATTTTTAATACGGTAATGAGACATGATCTAAATCTCTCCAATAATATGTCATAACTAGATAAGGTGCATAAATAATATATATGGCAAAATCATGAATATTTCATTTTAACATATCTTAAGATAGATAACAAAAATAATAAAATACTCCTACTAATCCAAAACATCAAAAAAACTTAGTCAAGTCCATTTTATTTACATGATCATGATATATTCTAACAATTAACCCTTTGGTCAATGGATCCATGAGCATGGGATCTATAGAAACATACTCAATGCAAGCAACATGCTCACGTATCTTCTCTCTCACAAAATGATATTTTACATCAAAGTGTTTTCTATGGGCAAGCTTTTGCTATTTAAAGAGAAGTTCATAGTAGTAGTATTGTCACAATAAATGGTTAAGGGCCTTGAGATGCTCTCAACAATAGAGACATTGGTAATAAAATTCCTTAACCACATGACTTCACAAGTAGCTTCAAAACACACGACGTACTCTATTTTCATAGTGGAGGTTGTTGTAATGGATTGCTTGTTACTTTTCCATGGCACAACTCCTCTTGCCATCTAAAAATGTATCTAGATGTTGATTTATGATCATCTAAATAACCTATAAAGTCTAAGTCTGAGTAGCCCATAACAATGAGATCTCCTGATCTTCTATGGGTCAACATGTAATCTTTAGTACCTTGCAGATACCTCATTACTCTTTTAGCCACAGTCCAATGCCTTTGGCTAGAATCACTCAGGTATCTCCCTAATACACCAATAGCACAAGTTATATTAGGACATGTACATACCTAAGCATACATCAAGCTACCAATGACTAATGCATATGGGACGCTTTTCATCTATTACCTTTTTTCACCATTTTGAGGATAATGGATCTTTGAAAAGGTTTCACCCTTTTGGATAGGTGAAGAAGCTTGAGAACATGTATACATTGAAATTTCTTCAAAATTTTCATAATATATAATCACTAAGACAAGTCAAGAACACCCAAAGATCTATCACAATGAATCTCAATGACTAAAATAAAATAGGCACTCCTAAGATCTTTCATCTGAAAGTGTTGTGATAGCATTTACTTCATCTTGATCAACATATTCATATTATTGCTTATGAGGAGAATGTCATGCACATACAGAATTAGAATTACGAAGCTACCCACAATCAATTTCATATATATATACACTGGTCAGCATCATTCTCCTTAAATCCAAGAGAAGTTACTATCTTATCAAACTTGAGATACCATTGTCTAGATGCTTATTTTAAGCCATAAATGGACTTCTTTAGTTTCCACCTAAGGTGTTCCTTGCCCATCTCTTGGAAACCATTTGGTTATTTCATGTACATTGTTTCTGATATGTCACCATTTAAGAAGGTTGTTTTGACATCCATTTGATCACAGTGAGCTACCATTGCTATGACAACTTGGAATGAGTCTTTAGTTAAAACTAGTGAAAAAGTTTCTTTATAGTCAATGCCCTCTCTTTGAGTGTAGCCTTTTTCTACAAATCTGGCTTTATACATCTCAATCTAACCTTAAGCATCGCTCTTAATCTTAGAGACCCATTTACATTTAACTAGCTCAGAATCTACAAGTAACTCACCTAAATCCCACACTTGATTCTTATACATAGAAACTATTGATAGTTGAATATGGTCAACCCAAGTTTAGGATCCCAAACTAGAGATTGAATGTAGACAGAGATAGAGAGAGAAAGGGGAAGAATAAGGAGATACCAAAATTTTTTAATATGGTTCGGTTAAAGTCAATTTAACCCCTACGTCCATGACTTTTATTACTCTTTGCTGAGTATATTGTATCTGATGATTTATTGTGTCATGTACAATGATTTCATCCCCTTTTATAATGATTAGGGGGATTACAGTTTGAATGTAAATCTATAGCAAATAAGCATCATGACTTGATTAGGATTACATAATACATAAGGGTTTATGTTTATAACAAACTCCCATTAAAGCAAAAAATCGAACGAATCTTCCTAGATTAGTGTCAAGGATGTATGCTTTGATCTACGAGCTGAGCCTTGTTCTTAATGACTTAAGGTGGCTACTTTAACCTGTGTTAACTAGTGACCTTAGCTCATACTTTACGACCTGATGTCTTAGTCTAGTGACCTCAATCCTAAGTAAGATGGGCCCTTATTAGCTGAGTCTGTCCATTAGGCTTTTACCAGCTCACTTATGCAATTCTAAAAATTACCCCTAACATTAGCCCCCTAATTCTCAACTTGCTCTATGGAGTGGGAGCTGAAGTCTGGTTGGCAAAAGTTATCAACTGCATTGCTGTCATTTTGTCTCTTTCCCTTTCATTTCTTCTGTGCCCGCCCATGCCATCATTTCTGCATTTAATGCACACATTTTTTCATAGTCATCAGTGCAGCAACGATAGAGCCTCGTCTTTCGCTAGACTGTTAGATCAAGGGTAGTTAATCAATCTTTTGATCTAATGATGAGGCTAATCGAGTTATAAGGTAAGGAAACCCTCTTTTCCTTACTTCTTAGAATGACCTAATAGGTGCATTGGTTAAGCCCCCCATGTTCTTGATGGTCTGGATCTTAAGTCAAGTGCTTTAGGGTGTGTATGGTCTACTACATAGGAGATTCCTATGGACAATTCCTCTTTGAAGATCTTGGGAAGTTTTATATAGATTTCATTTCCTCATAGTGATGCTAATGGGTTCATTTCTTTCATCTTTGTTCTTTGCCTCCTTGGGAGGGGAATAGGGAGAAGTTTGAGAGTAACTTGGCTGACAACCAAATGATAGATGGCTTGCTAGTCGGATATGTCGATCCTTCAACCCACAAGAGGCCAGTCTTCTTCATAGGCCATGATAGTTGTAGGCTTATTTCAATCTTGTATCATTGTACCTCTTTGTACATTTATCTCATTGAATGAATTTTTATAGTTTTCTTGCTTTTCCAAGTACGTCGAGCTGGATGTTAGTAGGTTACAGATATTAACATGTGGGTTGACATGAATGAGCTCTTACAAACCATGACTTAACAAATATTTAGTTAAAATGAATGTCCAGTAGGTCAATCGACCTTATTTAACAAACTAATGACTTTATCATTGTTAAGATGAATGCATGAGTGTGGTGCCAAGTAGTAGGTCATCTGTGATGCCGACTAGTAGGTCATATGCGATGCCAAATAGTAGGTTGCATATGGTGCTAGAGAGTAGGTCGCATGTGGTGCTAAATAATAGGTCATATATGGTGCCAGAGAGTAGGTTGTATATTATGCTAAATAGTAGGTTGCATATGGTGCCAGAGAATAGGTCACATGCGATACTAAATAGTAGGTCACATGCGGTGCCAGAGAGTAGGTCATATGTAGTGCCAAATAATAGGTCACATATGGTGCTGAATAATAGGTTACATGCAGTACTAGGGAGTAGGTTGCATGTATGCATCCCTGCTAGCAATTTTGTTGCTCAGGCAGGTTGCATGAATGTGCCTTAGCAAGCAATGAATTTATTTTAGCACCTTAGTGCCTCAGCTAGCTTAGAGCCTCAACTGGCAATAAATTTATTTTAGCACCTTAGTTGGCAATGAATTTCTTTTAGCACTTTAGTGCCTCAATTGGCTTATAGCCTCAACTAGTAACAAATTTATTTTAGTACCTTAGTGCCTCAGCTAGCTTAGAGCCTCAACTGGCAATGGATTTTAGCATCATAGCGCCTTAGCTAGCAATGGGTTTTAGCACTATAGCACCTCAGCTAGCTTAGAGCCTTAGTTGGCAATGGATTTAATTGCCATAGCACCTCAACTAGCTTAGTGCCTCAGCCGGCAATGGATTTCGATGCCATAGCACCTCAGTTAGCTTAGTGCCTCAGCTAGCAATGGATTTTAGCACTATAGCACCTCAACTAGCTTAGTGCCTTAGCTAGCAATGGATTTTAGCACCATAGTGCCTCAACTAGCTTAGAGCCTCAGCTGGCAATAGATTTTAGCACCATAGCAGCTCAGTTAGCTTAAAGCTTCTGCTAGCAATGGATTTTGTAGGGTGAGAACTCGCTATTGGGTTTTAGCTCACTTCGAGATTTGAGTTTTATTGAAAATCTATTCAAAAATTTAGTAAACACAGAATAAATATAAGGGAATAATATTACAAGATAAAATAGAGTAAGCTGAAATTTATTGAGGATATAGGTGCAGATGTTTAGCATTCCACACTCATAGGAGGTCACTGATTTCTAGCCTTCTTTGTGGCCTGATTATTGGAGCCATCTTTTTAAGTTTGAATGCCTAAGTAGGTCACACAAATATGCCTTAGCTAACTCAAGTTTGAGTGCCTAGGTAGGTCACACGAATGTGCCTCAGCTAGCACGTGTTTGAGTGCCTAGGTAGGTCACACGGATGCACCTCAGCTAGCACACTATGACTTTGTCAAGTTGAATGTCCCTTTTGAATTAAAGGAGCAATTAGATGTTCAGCATTCCAAACTCATAGGACTTTAGTTCCATTCAAATTTGTCAAAGTTCCATCCCCAAGTCTTTCTTAATGATGTGTGGACCCTTCCAATTTGGACCTTCCTATGTAATACTTTGAGAATTAGGAGCACTAGAGCTATTGTTTTTGTAGTTACTAGGGCTACTGAGGCCGCTATCCCACAGGTTGCATCACATAATCTCTCAAGTGACCTCTATTAATCAGATCCTCAATCATATCCTTGAGTGCCCAACATTCCAAAGTATTATGCCTGACCTCCTTGTGGTAGGCACAAAAATTATCTCTATTCCTAACCCTATTAGGAGTCTTTAGAGGTTCAGGCTTCCCAAAGTCCTCCCTATCTTTCTCTATTGCAAAGATCCTATCTGGGGTATCTGATAGGACGTTGTAGTTATTATGATGACCTTGATGTTAAGATCGCTTAATCCTAGCCTTTTTTGTAGGCTGGTTACCAATACTGTCCTTGCTATTTTCATCATTGCTCTTCTCTTTATTCTAATCGAAGCTATTTACCTCGTCCTTATGATCAGACTTCTTCAGGCTAAAGTCTCCTGCCACCTAATTTCTTTAGCAGCTAGTTCATAAAATTCACTCAGGTCCCTCATTGGAGACTTGTATATGCTCCCATATAGCTTCCTATCTTTACGGAGTCCCACTAAGATTGCTATTAAAATGCTCTCATTTGAAGGATTCTCTATGTTACTAACCTCGTGCCTGAAGCAGGTGATATAGTCTTTCAATGATTCATTTTCCCGCTGAAAGACTATTGCAAGATGGTAGGATGGTGCAAACAGCCTTCTCAGCACTTTGTACTAGTTGATGAATCTTCTCTAGCATTCTTCCCAACTGTCAATACTATGAGCTTTGAGATTCTTGAACCATGTTTGAGGTGTCTCCTAGAGTGGCTAGGAAGACGTGGCATTTAACCAAGGGATTAGTTGTCTAAAGATCCATCTGCACATTGAATGCATCCAAGTGGTCATTTAGATCACTATCCCCATTGTATTGTTAGATTGTAGGGATTTTATATTTACGAGGAAGAGGTTACACCTCTATTTCTCTAGTGAATGGGGTCCTTTCCTTGTACTGGTCTTAGCTGTCCTAAGCCTAAGGGTGTTGTTCCAACTGCTCTACCCTCTGAAGCAACTCCTCTACCATATGGTCCTGAGCCTCAAACCAATGTTTAGAAGATAGTCAGCTCCTCTTTTTGTCATAGGAGTGTTGATTTGAGGTCTTGTGCTTTCTCTACTCGTGACCTAGTGAGCTTTGATCTAAGAAATGTCTCTGATTTGTCTTGTTTGAGCCTTCAGCTCAACATGAACCCCCACATCACTGATGATCTCCTTCATTCTCCTCATAAGCTTGATAGGTCTCCAACCTTGGCCGTGAGTTAGTAGAGTGAGCTGAATGGGTATGTTGAGGTACTTCTCTAGTTGGTCTCTCTTCTTAAGCTCCTTCCCATGTCTATTGGAGAGCTTTTTTCCATACAGCACCCCCAACCTACTCTTGTGAGCACTGGGATTATGTTTGAGTTAATGCCCTAACTGCTTCAGCTAACTCTCCTACCGTTTTCTGCAGTGCCTCATAATGCTGATGCCATGCTTGTAGTCAATCAATAATATCAGGTTAGTGTGAGGACACTAAGGGCATGTTAGTAGTAACACCTATAGTAGGGACAATGGAAGTGTTTACCATGAGAAGGACTGGATCCTTTTGTTGTTCCATATGACTATCAGGCTAGTCAACTGCAGCATCTAAACCATTGGTAGTTCTTCCTTTAGCCATTGAAAAAAGTCAAGGAGAATGCAGTCCAAAATGTGGATGGTCAAATTCGATCAACCCAAGTTCAGGACCCCAAACTGCAAATTGAATGTAAACAGAGATAGAGAGAAGAGAGGAAGCATAGAGAGACACCAAAATTTTTTAACGTAGTTTGGCTAAAGTTAGTTTGACTCATACATCCATGGCTTTTATTACTCTTTACTGAGTGTAAAGGTTATAGTTTGAATGTAAATCTATAGCAAATAAGTATCATTACTTGATTAGGATTACATAATAGATAAGGGTTGATAGTTATAATAGACTCCCATCAAAGTAGAAAACTGAATGGATCTTCCTGGATTGGTGGTCAGGGATGTGTGCTTTGATCTACAATTTGAGCCTTGTTCTTAGCGACCTAAGGTGGCTACTTTGACTCGTGTTAACCAACAACCTTAGCTCACATTTTGCAACCTGATGTCTTAGTCCAGCACTTCAATCCTAAGTGAGCTAGGCCCTTATTAGCTGAGTCCATCCATTGGGCTTTTACCAGCCCACTTATGTGATTCCTAAAAATACCCACAATAGAAACTAATTCATCTTCCATCGCATTCATCCATTCTAATGAGTTTAGGCTAGACACAACTTGTGAGAACATAATGGGATTAATCTTATCACTAACATCAAATTCATATTCCTGCAAGTGAATCATATAATCATTAGAGATCATTGATTTGTGAACTCTTTGAGATCTCCTCAATAGAACTTCATCAATTAACTTATTTAATTCTGCATCCTCCACAACTAGATGTACTGGATCATCCTGTGGGATGGTGGAAGATGATTCAGCATGTTATGGTGCTAATGGAATTACAACACTTTCTCTCTAAAGGTTGTGATACATAGTATTACACTTCCACTATCCAACACATCCTTAAAATAGATAGCTCTATCTAATTTAACAACTTTGGTAGAATGAGTAGGACAATAAAACCTACTGCCTCTTGAGCTAAAGCAATGGCCAATAAAATATCTAGATATTGTTCTTGAATCAAGTTTCTTTATAGAAAGAATATATGGTTTCACCTCAACCTTACAATCCCAGACATGAAAGTGCCTCAAACTAGGCTTATTACCAATCAATAGTTCAAATGGAGTCTTAGGCACTGACTTACTTAGCACTTGATTCAGAATATAGGTAGCAGCCTTTATAGCATCACCCCATAGAAACTCTAGTAATGAAAAATGTGCAAGCATACATCTTACCAGGTCCATAAGTGCCTTATTTCTCCTTTCAGCTATACTACTATGTTCCAATGTTCCAAGCATGGTGTAAATGGCTTTGATTTTGCATTCTTGCAGATACCTAGTAAATGAACCAAGATTTCTTCCAATTTCATCATACCTACCATATTACTCACCACCTTAATCAAAGTTAACACATTTGATCTTCTTTCCTAATTTAAGCTCAACAGTAACTTTAAAGGACTTGAAGACATTCAATGACTCAAATTTTTTAGCGAGTAATTCTATCCATTCAAATCTGGAGTAGTCATCTATGAAGATGATAAAGTACCTATAACCACTCATTGTAGTACGAGTGATAAGTCCACTTATGTCAGTGTGGATCAACTCTAAAGCACCATGTTTTCTACTTCTCTTTCCTTTTCTAGCTCTAATAGAAAATTTTCCTTTTATGAAATCTACACAAGTGTCATAGTCTAAAAAATCCAAATTACACAAGACCCCTTCGTTATTAACCTTTATATTCTTTCTCTAGAAATGTGACCCAAACACTTGTGCCACCACATTGAAGAACTCTCATCGATTCTACTTTTCTCCAGTCACAGTATTAATTGATTTTGGAAAATCAGGATCTAAATCAATTTCATCTAACCCATCGAATAACACATTAAAACCAACAATGTACAAATTAAACTTTCTATTACCAAAAGAACAAAAGTATCCATCAAAATCCAATGCAACAACCGAAATCAAGTTTCTCCCCATAGATGGTACATAAATAGCATTTTTAAGTTCTAAGACATGTGCAATAAATAAGCATAAAGAAATATCTCCTACGTGCTCCAATTATACTCTATCACTATTTCCAAGCCAAACAATCAATTCTCCATCACTTACCTTCCTCAGGTTATTTAGTACCTTTCTTCTTTTTTCTTAAGCCACTTCTTATATTTATAGCAATCCACCTTCTTGTGCCCATATTTCCTACAAAGCCTATAATTGCCTTTGAATTGAGCTTTCTTAGGCTTGTAATGATTATTTTTCTCACCATCTTTTTTTCTTATCATAAGAGAATTTTCCTTTGTTGTCTCTCTAGTGCCCTGAAGTCAATCCATGAGAAACCAAATTGACTATTTCAGCTTTTCCTTCTTCATATTATCCTCTACTTATGCAATAATAGAAATCAAATCATTTATGGTCCATTCACCTTTCTAGGTATTATAAGACATTTTCAGAACATCATATTCAATAAGTAACAACTCCAATGCATGCTTGATTAAGTAACTTTCACCTAAATTGACATTCATGTTCTTCAACTTCTTATAATAATGGACAGAATATGCTCCCGCACTCTACTAACACCATTATATGCAGTCTTTTCAAGTAATGAGAGGTAACGACCTTTTTCAGCTTTATCAAACTTCACAAATTTTTCAATAATTAATTCAAGAAAAGTCTTGGCATTCTCAAATTCAAGAATACTTTGTCTAATTGTTTTGTCCATGGTGTACTTCATAGCCATCAAATACAAATAGTTTGAGTGTGTCCACTTCTCATGTTTTGATTTCAAATCAGCAATTGAATTTACATCTATGACAGGTTTCTACTCTTGAAGTGCCAAATCAAGATTGGTGACCCCCAGATATAATTTTAATGACTCTACCTAATCCTTGCAATTCATCTTATTTAGCATCTTTACAAAAGTTAATTGCCTAGGGAAAGAAGCTAAAATTCCTTAAATATTCACGATGCAATTGTTTACAATATTACATTATAAGATCTAATGCAAAAATGATATTTAAGATCTTGTGATATAATACAAAAATTAAGCATTACATTCTTAGAACCTAGCTTTGAAAGGAATTTAAAATTCTAAAAACATAACATTTAACCCTACATTCACATTATTGCCAACAAATCATATTAATAATATCATATCGAAGGCATGTGATATTATTAATACAATACTTTCCTGAATACCACACAAAACTATTTCATTTTAATAAAATTTTATATAACTGGTCCCATGAAAGGTGGAAATGCAATTACACAAACTTTAATGGCATAATATGAGTCCTATATAATTCCAATAATAATATTCCATGTTGATCAAAATTAATCAACATCCAAATATCATCAAATAACTTTAAAAAATTACATATTGTAGCTAAAATTGTAGGAATCAAATGGTAAAATTTTTGTGCCAAAATAACACCATTTAATTATTAAAAAAAATAGCACAAAAATTAATTAAATAATTTTTATTTTTAAAAACTTAGAAAAATATCCTAAAATACCACCTTGGAAAGTGAAGGCCAATAGTGGAAAAACTATCACAAAAAATAACTAAGAAGGTGGCATGTGAACCACACAACCCTTGCATGTGCGTGGGCCACGCGCAAATCAGGTTGTCTTCAACCTCTCACTATGTCTACAACTCAGGTCATCCAAGCCAGTAATGACCTATTAAAAAAATATATTTTTAAGTTATTTTTTATCACACAATTTTGATTAGGTTATCTTCCTCTCTTAATTCCCCACTCAACCCACTCAAATTCTAATTCAAAAAATGAAATTTTCATTAACAAAAATAATCAGAAAAAATTAGTAATGAAATCACAATATAAGTGCAGTTTTAAAAACCCACTCAAATTCTTATTCAAAAACTAAAGTTTTCATTAACAAAAATAATTGAAAAAATTTAGTAATAAAACCACAATATAATTTCAATTTTAAAAATATTTCAATGTAAAATTTATTAAAGTGAGCTTGAGATCCATGCTTGTAATGAATCCTTTTACAATAATGGACAAAAAACTGAAAAAAAAAATTTTAAGAAAATTACCAAGTTTTCAAAAACCAATTTTTTTCCAAACAAGTTTTATAACCACAAAAACTAGTTATTGCTCACTCAAACATTTGAAGGGAAAAATTTTCCACTTTCTCAAAATTATCAAATCCCAAAAACTTGTTAACATATTGGATTATAGCCATGTATATTTTGTTTTAACCTTATACCAATTACTAAATGTATTAACACATTCTAAATAATTTTAGAATCAAGGATCACCACAAATTCTAGAATTTACATTGTACTGAAAATAATCACAAAATGAGTTTTAAGACATAAAATTTCTCATACAATTATGATTAAATCGATAAAATAAAATACAGTAAATTTCATACATAATATCATGTATCTAATATCAAAAGCTATGAAATGAATTTAATGATTCACAGCATATCTAATCACCAAAATAACCTATTATATATCATATTATTCAAATAAAAATTATATCATAAAATTCACATCTTATCAATCATAATCACATAATTAGCTAGACTTTGATGCCATTTGATGAAATAAATTTAATAATTTCTAACTTTAACATTTTAATCATGTGACTATAATATGATAAAATATAGAATTGATTTAAAAAGGATTATAATTACCTGATCTTCTTGCTTGATCCATTGATCTTTTCTTCTTGATAGAAACACTTCTCCTGATGGCTTTAGTCCTTCATTAGGAAATAGTAAAATAGCAATCTAATAGGAAAAATACTATTTGACCATATGAGACATAGGAGTAAGGACACATCAATAAATAATGGTGAAAATGGATTTGAATCCTACCCATCACACTTATTCAACCTAATATCTAGAAATAGGGTATAGTATCATATTGAGCCCAATAACTTTACGTCACTATATTAGTGTTCTAAATTGTCTTGATATTAGCTCATTATAATTTATGAATTATAAAGTCCAAAATAACATAATTCTAACATCACATTAATAAGCTCAAAGTTTACTTTTTAAAAATGTTTAAGATTAGCCTATGGTTGGCCTAGCTTTTAATAAAAGTAAAGACATCTTGTTGATTCATGGAGTAAAAGTTAAGTTATGAATTTTTGAAATCTACTATCATTATTCAGCTCATGAATCAATCTAATTTTTTATGGTGTTCTAGAGCTTGAATATATTAGCTTTTCTTTTGTGTTCTCGAAGAATATTGAAGATCTTTGTGAGATTTGTTTAAAATATTTGTTTCAACTGCTAAGCTGAGTAATCCTTACCTTTCTTATGAATTAAAATGTGTACTTGTTTATGACTTGTTGATTAGTTAGTGCAAATGGATAAGATGAGTTTTTAGTGATGTTCAGCCAAATTTAAGGTTGAATGGAACTACTGAGATGTTGTTGATTTATTGTGGAAATAGCTAAGTTATAAGCTTATTCAAACTTTTAAAACATGTTAAGATAAGGATTTACAATAATTGGTTGAACATAAAGTTGCTTCCCCTATTTTTCTACTGTTTATATGTAAAACCTGCTTGTGCGAGTTGAATCATATCTTTTTAAACTAAACCCCACAATCATGCTCGCAAAGACCTAGCACTTTTGCTTTTACAATTCGACTTGAATTTTGAACTAAATTTGTATGATTCGAATTGATATTTCCTACTCTTTTTTTTTATTCTGATCATGTGGATGATGGATTTTGGTTCTGCCAAAATCTAGCCAACCAAGAGGATTCTTTTGGACTCAAACTATTTTCCAGTTGAACAAGATGAAGAACGAAGGAATGGAGAGGAAGAGCAACAAACACGTAGAGGATTTTTAACATGGTTCAACCAAAATCGAGCGGCACCAGTCCCTATGTCCACGATAGCTTTTATTAATTTGGAGAAATTTTAGCAAAGTTACAGTACATCAATTCAACCTTTTCTTACAATGATCTCCCTCCTCTTATTTATAGAGGCTGGGGAGATTATAATTGTAATTACCCAATTTGTATTTCTGTTACATCAAAATAAATGTACAAGACAGCCTAGGCTACTACAAAATGGCATCTATAGGCTACTGGTTAATTTTTGAAGGTGTGCTTTTTGTGAGTAGGCCCGTGGTGTTGCTTCTTGTATACTAGTCCCACAAACCAAGTCTGAGAGGATCACTACTTTAGGTTTTCCCTTAGCTAGTTTGTCGCTGAGCATGGCACTATGTCTGCATGCTGGGTCGCTACTAGCTTTCGATTAATGAGGACAAACCTTGCAAGCTCGCCTTTGGCAATGCGAGCTTGCGTATAGCAAGTTGCTGGCTATGCAAGCTGGGTCTTGTCCCTTAGCGAGCTGTGACTTTTACCATGTTTTGTGCTCGTATGAATGGCGATCTAGTAAGCTTAGCTCTTTTCTCACTTAGACTTATTCTACCATTGGGCATTTGCTAGCCCATTTCACAGAACTGAAAAATACCTATAACAGATCACAATTCGAATCATGTTTAAACTTGCACTTCTCAAAAGTTTTCAAAATCTGGTGAGTAGACTAGCACTTTTAATTGAGTTTCCTTGATTCTACTCAAATTTCTTCAATGATTCAGATCACGATTCTACTCAAACTTCAAACCTGATTCTACTCACAATTTTGATCACACCTCTAGAATTTTTCCACTCTTTTCAAGTCAGACTTCTTTCTCTTTAAAAACTACTCTATTTCGTTAAGTTTAAACTTACATAAGATACAATTAAGTTGAATAAAGAAGATAAGAAGTCTTGAATGAGTGATTTCCAAGTTAATTCTAATTAACCTATTAATTGTTCATACACAAATGAAATGGTAGAAATGTGGATAGTTATAAAGATAGTGGTTTGAAATAGTAATGAAATGATGGTTTATACATGGACAATAGGAAAATGATGTTATTGAAATACTTGAAAACTCCCCATGAAACATTGGATGGCAAGTGACGAATGATTGACATTTTGGAAATGCAATTACTATCAATGATATATGGCATAAAGTTTGAGAACATGCAAAAGATATTGAATAGTATGTGATGATCATTGTTAGAATTATAATCATTGTAAGTGATTATATAATGTAAAGCTTGCCTTTGTACATGAGACATGGTATGATATACAATGTTATGAATGATATGAGAATGATGGTTTATGGTCGAAAATAATGAACCGGATCCTGGATCTACATGTTCCCAATGGCGGAGGGGCATAAAGCGGGTGCTAGATGGATAAGGCAGGGATTATGTAGCTTATGGTTAGATCAGAGTAACAAGGAGGTTTTGCTAGACTTGCTAACATACATTCTTCAGTTTTGATGTTGAAAATAATTTTAATTGATATCACGATCTAACTATGTGCTTTGAGTGTTTGTTCATTTTACAAATGTAAGTTGATTAAGTGACATTCAAGATATTAAGAGATTTAACATTGGATTTAGTGTTTATTGATTTTTTTCTAGGATCTTTTGTAAGTGAATTATAATCTAATTTGATTCAAGTAAGTTTCTTAAAACACTAAAATTAAGGTAGAAAAAACCATTTGAAGTAAGCTAAAATAAAATATTTTTCAAACAAAGTTCTTAAATGATTCTTCACAAGTGTAAGTTTTATAAAAAAATCATTTTTTTATTGTGTGAATTGATTCACGAATCAATTCATTGAAGAACTTGTGAAAATTTACTTGAATCAATTTAGCAATCGATTTACGAACAAAAGTTTTGAAAATTATTTCTTATCGAAGGTTAGGATTTTGTTCTGAATCAATTAAGTAATTGATTCATGACTTGATTTCATAATGCTATGATTTAATTCATGAATCAATTCAATCATGAGCTTCTTTATGATATTCATAGATGAATCGATTCATTAGTTAGTAACTGCTATGAATTGATTCATAAATGATTCAAGGATAGAAAGTTAGTTATTTTTTGAAAGTAGGTTATAGCAACTATAAATACCCCTAGCCTTATTTCAAACTTTTTCAGTTTTCATAATTCCTCATTTCCTCAAGTGCAAAACTTAGAGAGAAAATAGAGCTTTATTTAATTTACATCTACCTAATCAGAATTCTCAATTTAAAGGATCTTGAATCAAAATTGAAGAGAATTCACATTACATGCTTGAGATATTCATCTTAAACCTTGGTATTGTATTTCTTACCATACTTCTTGATTACCTTTTAGATTTTTAGGTTGATAAGAATCTGGTTATTTGTCTTTTGTGATTTCTAAGTTGATAGGAATCAAAGATACAAAGAAGAGGTTGATCTTCCCTTTGCATCTTTTTTAGTTGTGAGTTTGATTACAGCTAGTTGAAGATAGTAAAGAATTCTTGGAATATCTCTAGGTTATAAGGTTGATCATACTCTGTTGAGATAAAAGAATTGTCATATCTAGGTTAGTAAGAGCCTGGTTAAATCTTGTGTAATAGGTAGGTAAGAGCCTAGTGATAAGTAGAAAATGTACCTGTAAAAATACTTGATTTTTCCTCTTAAATAGTCATTAACTTGTGATTTTTGTTTAACTTTTCCC
>JANHAO010009145.1:0-18877 GCA_026873985.1 Saraca asoca
TTAATGATATAAACTTCTGCACCAAAATGACACTAGTCGAGATCTGATAACTGGGCATTATCGAGATCTGTTGAGACTAGATGCTAGGATGTTTCTCATATGATGAGCAGCTGGCCTCACAAGCTAAGATGTAAGTGAATTACATCTGAACACACACGTGGACATGACCTAATTAGTTTAGAGAAACATAACTAGTAATCATGATCTTATCTAACCCGCTTGGAGATGCTATATGGAGCTATGTTAACGGTTAATCTCCAGTGGTGATCGCATGACTGATCCTTTGACTTAAAATTGAGGGATGCCTTTTACATGGAAGGTTATGCTTTGACCAAGTCAAACGTGACTCTAGCCACGAGAAACTATAAAGGCTTGTGTTAGGCATTTCTGAAAATGTAGTTAGGCATTACCTAATCAAGATAGAATTCATTACCACTTTTCAGAATTGATATCCACAGTCACTCAATGAATTGGTTTAACTTGGTAAATTCCTGGCTAGGATAGAATCAAGAATCAAATGTGATTTAAGTGCTCGGATTCGTTTGAGTTAATAATTTGCGATGTTGAGAAATTATGATTAGTTATAGAGGTTGACTGGCATCCATACCTCTGACTGATCGGATATAGGTAATGATGGGATTGTATCATGCATTGTATGCATGGTAATGTACACTAAGATCAGCCACAGACAAGCTTGTCAACATTGTTGACCCCGCTGAAAATTGGGTAACTATAATGGCTTGCTAGAGTTTGCTTATAACTTAAAGTCCAAGTGATTAATTTGGAAAAATTGATCATAAAATTAATGAGATTAATTTGATATGCCTTCAAATGGTTTGAACAGCATTTTGGACTTTTGCCAACATTTTGGGGGCCACTGGGTCACATGCATAACGAAGAATGATATGCCTAAAGTTTAGACATATTTGATGTTCAAGAACCAAAATGCAATTTGGTGAAATTGTTGGGGCTGAATTCAATTTTATGGAAACTTGAGAGGCTATTTTGCATTTAGGAAAAATTATTTTTCCTTGCCCCGAAATGACGCCGTTTTGGCCCAAGGAAGGCTAGCCAAAACGACGCCATTTTGGCTTCTCTTCTTCAAGCCATTTGGGGCCCAAATGTTCGGCCAAGCTTGGGAGAAGGAGAGAGAGGCCGAAGTGAGAGCTATGTCATCCTTGGCTCGGCGGCATTCGACCGGAGGCGAGGGGAACACCAAAAGAGTTTCGATGTGTGAGTAGCTTGTTTCCCTTTGCTTTGGTTGAAGAGTTCGGCCAAGATGGAGAAGTGTTCTCCATGGTGTTCGATGGTGATTGAATGACAAAGGGAAGATGATGGCCGGAAGTGTTCCGACGGGTTCTCGATCGGATCTTGGTCCTTCCAACTCCCGAGAGCTTGCTAGCACAAGGAGAGGAACTGTAGAGGCCATTAGGAAGAGTTCTTCGGCGTAGATCTCCAGTAGAGGCAGGACATGTGGGCTGCTTAGTGACTGGAGGATTCAACACATTCCGCTGCGTTTAGAACTGGATTAAAGGTTAGTTTAGCTCACTTTTTCTTTTAATTTAATGTATGTGATACATTGGAACCTCAATCCAACGAATCTTGGATGGGTTTGTTTGGCCATGGCCGTGTTCTCCCCTGAAAATATTTTAAAATTTTGGCCTCTTGGTGTAGAACAAACCTAACAACCATATCAAGGTCGTTCATCGTGAGTCACCCCAACACCACACTGTAAGTCGAAGGGCGGTCTATTATCAAGAAGTCTTCCATGACAGTTGCTTGGTGGTCTGAGCCCCCTAAAGTAAGTAGGAATTTAATCTATCCTACCAGTAGTATCTTGTCTCCTGTGAAGCCATAAAGGGGCTTGGGGGAAGGACTTAACTGGTTTGTGCTTATGCCCATCTAGTCGAAACATCCTTTGTATATTACATTGATAGAGCTACCTGTATCGACCATTATTCTCCTCATCTCGACATTGTCAATCTTGGCTTGGATGACTAGTGCATCATTGTGAGGCACATGAATGCCTCGTGCATCTTCTTCCATAAATGTGATGCTATTCGAGGCTATTTTAGCATTTTTAGCGAGTCTTTCACATTCCACATGACTCACAAGTAGGATGTGACCTGCTACTCGCACATAGCAATCATGAGACCTGTTTGAGGTGCTAGGATGAGAAGTCCACCATGAATGGTGAATATGATCCTTATTGAGGGCACTTCCTCATACTGTAGGGTCTATTGGTGCTGATGCTACATCAGTTGCTAAGGATGCAGAGGTCATTGCCCTGAGGGTCTAACCATGTAATCCCTCAAGCAACCTTTCTTGATGAGGTCTGCGATGGCATCTTTTAATGTCCAGCAGTCTGAGGTATTGTGCCCAACTTCATTGTAGTAGGCACAAAACTTGTTTAGGTTCCTCCACTCAAGGGGGACTTTTAGGGGCCTAGGTCTCCCAAAGTATTTGTTGTCTTCTCAGTTGTGAAGATCCTGCCAAGGGTGTCTGACAAGACAGTATAACTATCATAGCAACCTTGGTGCTGAGGCTGCTCATTCTTGGCATTTTTTGTGGCTTGACTTCCAGAGCCATTCTTTTGGCCCTCTCCGTTATTCCTACTACTAGCTCTCTTCTTGCTCCAGTTGGATCCATTTACCTCCTCCTTCTAGTTGGGTTTCTTCGGGCTAAAGGTTTCCTCCCACCAAATCTCTTTGGCAGCTCACTCATAGAACTCACCCAAACTTTTCACCGGAGACTTGTATATGTTGTCATACAACTTCCCATCCTTGCGAAGCCTGGTTGTGATAGTTGTGAGAACATTCTCATTTGACAAGTTCTCCACATTGCTAACCTCACGTTAGAATCGAGCGATGTAATCTTTGAGCAGTTCATTTTTTTGTTGAAAGACTATCGTTAGGTGGCAAGATGGGGCGAGTTACTTCTTTAGTGCCTTATATTGGCTGAGGAATCTCGTCTGGCATTTTTCTTAACTATGAATGCTATGGGCTAGGAGACTCCTAAACCATGTTCAAGGCATCTCTCCAAGAGTGGCAGAGAAGACTTAGCATTTCATCAACGAGTTTGAGGCCTGAAGGTCTATTTGGATATTGAATGTGTCCAGGTGGCTATATGAGTCACTATTCCCATTATACAGTGGGATATTTAGGACCTTGAACCTACGAGGAAGGGGTTCTGTTTCCATTTCTTTGGGGAATGGTGTCCTTTCCTCATTTGAGTCTTGAATGCTTTGGGCCATAAGTCCTTTTTCTAACTGCTTTACCCTTTGAAGTAGCTCTTCAATCACTAGGTCCTGAGCCTCAGACCAATGACTGATGGTTTGTTGGCTCCTATCATCTCACTGATCATGAGAATGGCCATATGAGGTTTTGTGCCTCTGGTTGTGTTCATGGCTAGGTGAGTAGCGTTTTGAATTACACCTATGGTCAGTCTCATTAGAGCATTCTTCCTGGTATGAGCTCTCAAGCCGCTGATCGTCTCTTTCATCTTGGTGAAATCAATGAATCTCTAACCTTAGCTGTGAGTTGGATGAGTAAATTAAACCAGCTCGTTGACATTTGACTCTAACGGGCTCTTTATGCTAAGGCCCTAGCTGTGGGGCCCCCCTTCGGGCATAATGACTCCAACATGTCTCTACAGACCCTAAGCTTATTCTTAGGCCAATGCTCTAACCATATCTGTTGACTCCATCATAGTATTCTTAAGGGTTTCTTGGCTCTGGTACCAAATTTGAGCTCCGTTAACCTCAAAAGCAACAGGTTGGTGTGGAGTAGGAAGTGCCATGCCAACAACAACACCCATCGTGGGGGTAGTGGAGTCCCGTTACGACTGTGCCTAAACTTTGAGTTGGCCAGTAGTGGCATTTGTGCTTCTAGTGGCTTTTCCTCTTGTCATCGTAGTTAAAACAGTTTGTCAAGGATGAAAAGAACACAACAGGGGCCCTCCTTCTAGTACCAAAATGTTGATTGTAAAATTTAATTCTATGAATCTAAATTTTAGTTAACAAGAATGGTTCTTGAAACCCCCAAGCTGCAAGTTGATAACTCAAACTTAAACAGAAAAGAGAGTGAGAAAGAGGAAGAACAATGGGCATAGAAGTTTTTATCGCGATTCGGCTAAAGCGAATTTGGCCCCTAGTCCACGATGGTTTGTATTAGCTTTGTATGGTGGCTGCCCTACGCAGTGTAATAGAGTTATAATACTAGTACTCTCTCACTTTACAATTGTCTCTCACTATTCTGGTAGAGTATCTGCATGCAATTGCTCTTTCTTACTTACAATGATATATCTCTCTCCTATTTATAGAAGCCGGGAGGGTTGTAAATGTAATTTGGCAAATAACAAAATGATTAGTTTTTGCCACCGTAGGCAATAAATGCTTGATGGATAATAAATGCTTGGCATTTCATTGCCAGATTTTGGAGGCTGATGTGTTAGTTCTTGGGGTTAACTTGTCAGTTAAGAGAATGTGCCTTTGAGTGTTGATTAGACCCTAGGCATTTAGTATGTAATACTTGAGACAACCCACTGAGCAATCCAAGCTTGCATTGGGTGACCTGCTGGCCATGTTGGTGGGTCTAGCGAGCTGGTCCAAACAGGTTTCCTGAAAGGCGACTAGGGCAATATGCCTCGCTTGGTGAGAAGGAGTACATCCATGGCGAGCTGGGACTTATCTTGATTTTGCCTCGTGTCCTTGGATCGCAGCTAACGAGCTGGCATCCCTACCATGCGACCTCTGCTGAGCGACCTCTAACATTAGGTGATTTGGACTTTCTAGCTAGACCTGACCTCTCGTTGGGCTTTGGTCGGCCCATGTTGTACTATCTGAAAAATACTAATAACAAGAAGAAACACTGTTAACAGATCCAGAGGCTCTATAACTCTATTTTTCCACTTAGAGAAATTTACAATCCTTCTTGCATTCATTCCCATTGCATTATTACCCTTAGAGAAATTCATAGAATCCAAAACGAGATGAAAATCATTTTGTAGGTTCAACTTGGATCTCTTCTAAACCCTCCCCATCCAAATCCCCATGTTCCAATTTCTTGGAATAAACCAAATTGTCATACTCAACCCCAAAATTGGAGATCGAACAAACTACCAAGGAAGATGCATTTTCTTTCATAATAGGAATTATATCCTTTGCCACCAAGAATTCTGATGTTCAATTTGATGAGATTGAACCAAAGGAGAAGACAAATGATCTTTCCCTAAAGGACTCAAAATTTGATTAGAATTACTCTCATTAGAAGATAGATCAAATTGCACACTAGTTTGTTCCAGCAAGGCAGAATCTTGCTCAATAGACTTATCATTCCCATTATGGACTAATCCCAAGATATCGAATTTAGCAAATTCCTATTATATTCCATGGAAAGTTAAAAATAATGTCTTCAGTTTTACATGAATCATCAAAATTAAAAATATATGTATTGGGGCTTGCATCTCTAATGAAAAAATATGTCCAAATCCCCAAATTTTTAGAATCATACCTTTGACAACTGATCTATTTACAATCTTATTACAATAGATCCTCCCAACCAAAAAAACCCCTTGAGTTATATCACCATGTTGATTAGCAATTAAATCCACAAGATCATCAAGTTCCAATTGTGAAGGTAGCAATCCATGGCTAGACAGATCAAAAGTCATGAACTAAACTTAGATAGCTCCAAAGGATTTAAAAACTAAAATTGGAAAGCAAGAGACACTAAGGAAAACTAGAAAGAAAACATGGAACAGATCCAACTAGAAGAAAGTAAATAGAAACGTTGTAAGAAAAGACAGAGACTCTTCAAAACAAGAGAAGAAAAGTGGAGTAATACTTCTTGGCATGTTACCCTAGAAGTAATTGTTATACGTATGAGATAATAGGCATTACTAGAAGAGAGTTTTTTGTGATGATTCCATAGAGGTAGTTCGCTAAAAACACGGAGCAGAAAGTCCTCATTTTGTGGTGTTTTGAAGAGAACCGTCATTGAAGCCCATTTTTAGAAGAAGATAGAGGTGGTTTACAAAGGGATCACCACAAAACACAATTAATTTGGCATTGAATTACTCCGCGCTGCATTTCAAGCGATACAATTCCCTCTTCACTTAGGGTTCATTTTTTTCCTCCAGTAAAAGAAAAATCCCTCTTCATTGCATTTCATTATGATTGCGATTTGTTTGATTGCTCTTGTGTTTGTTGTTGAATGCTTGTGATTGAATACACAAGAACACTATAGGTTCTTCTTTCACTTCTCTATGCTATTTACTCTTTTTTTTAATTATTTTTTTCTGAGAACTCCTTCTATTTATGATGTTGTTTTTGCTTCAATAACTAAATTCTCTCTATTTGTTATTCTTGTTTTTTATTATTTAAATTTGTTGATTTTAATGGCACAATCCATGAAGTTCATTGTAAATTTATGGCTAAGAGGTGAAAAAGGCAAAGCTTTCTTTCGTTGGATGGAACTCCATGGCTATCTAGTAAAGAAGGACTATAATATGACATGGCAAAGCTTTCTTTCGTTGGATGGAATTCCATGGCTAAGAAGTTAATTGTAAATGTTTCAGTGATATTCACTTGTTACTCTATCAGAAATAGAAAGAAAAGTGGATTTACTAAGTAGTCAGAACCATTAACATGAGATTTGAAAAATGAACTTAAAAAAATTATTTATTATTTTTGAAAAAGAATGATATAATATGAAATGCAAATTAAAAATTGAGTAAGCAAAAGAATAATAATTGTAAAAGGATGTTAAATAAATAATTTTAAAAAGTAATATAACAGCATATGAAATTTAAATATTCTTATTTTTAATTTTTTTTATTATATATAAAATGAGAGAAAAAGAAAATTGAAAATTGAAATGGATAAAAATAAAATTTTAAAAATATGGATAATTTCATATATATATTATTTTTATTATTATTATTACATGTAAGATAAATAAAAATAAAAAATTAAAATAAGCAATAAGTTGTTCAAAATTCTTTCAAAATCTCAAAAATAAGAGTAATAAGAATTTTAAATAAATATGAATTCAATCTTAACTTGTCTTGTGGTTCTTTCATAAAAAGTTAGAAACCCTAATCTTTTAGGGATGCTATTGTTGAATCTAGAAAGTATAGAGGTGACAGTCATACTTTATTACTGGACAGCTTATCATCTTATCATCGATAAAAGAGTCCTGAACCTAATAATATATAATTATTTTTAATACACGCATTTAATGAAATATAAAAAAGGTATATATTTAAACAAAGTTTGCAGGTTTGATCATGTCCAGCGTCTTCATGTGGTTCTAGGCAAACTAAACTGCAAATATATATTTATGCTCAAAGTTCCATGTCAAACAAAACAATAAAGTGAAAAAAAAAAACGAATAAAAAAAAAACAGGTGAGAACGTGAAAAAAAAAAAAAAGAAGAAAGTCAAAGAACCCAAATACAAATATTTTCAAGTATGTCAACTGCACTTATGTTATAGCCAAATTCCTCTCTAATCAAATGGATTATGAGCACAAATTTCAATAGATTAAATTGACATGTGGATTTGAATTTATAAAATTAATTAAAGAAACTTAATTAAAATATCGAAATTATGCATCATATCCTAAATTTAATTAGACAGATTCATTTATGATTGAAACTTCTAAAATAAATTAAGTAATGGTGCAAAGAAAAAAAAATTTGATCGAATGCTCCCAAAAATTTCGATTTATTCACAGCTCTTCTCTTTCATAAAAAATCAGTGAATTTTAAAACAATAAGAAACGAAATTAACCAAAGCATAAAAGCTGGAAAAGCAAATATGTCAATACTTTTTCAAATTCTAGCATATAGCTCCCCACACACAGTAAAAACATAAAGTACTAGAACTGGGGAGTAAACTTGAAGCAGACGCTAGCGGTATTTTCTTTCTCAAATTATGGTCCTTCTTTCCCTTTGAGCATCATCAATTCGAATTTTGAACTCACAAATTTATTTCTTCTCCAACTCTTTTTGACTTAAAAACCTAAACTTTCTTCTCTCCCATTTTCCTCCTGCTCTTTGATTTTCTTGGGTACCTTCTTTCTATTATTTTTTTTTGTGTCTCCATTTTATGATTTCTTGGGATTTTCACTGTCTATAATTTTGAATATTTTTTTACTTTTGTTTTCATTTTTAAACATTTTTAATACAAAATATTCAAAAAAAAAATACACAGTAGTACAGAAAGATTTGATATTGAAAAATTTTATGTTCAAAATTTTAACAGAAAATTGATTGAGATTAAAAAAGATTTGATTTGCACACCTTTTTTGACCCCAAAATTTTTGTAAAAAGATGTGTTGAAATGCCAAAAGATTAAATCTTTAACATTTTTTGACAAGAAATTTTGACAAATAAAATATTGAAATATAGATAGATTTGATCTTTAAATCTCTTTGATAAAAAATATTCAGGAAAAATACACTGAAATATAAAAAGATTTAATCTTTAATTTTTATCGCACAAAATATTCAGAAAAATGCACTAAAATACAAAAAGATTTGACATTTAAAAGTTTTAGCACAAATTTTTCACAATGATTGAAATGCAATAATGATTTGACCTATGAACATTTTTGGCCTAAAATATTCTGGAAAAAGGCATTGACATGCAACAAAGTTGGATCATTAACATTTTTGATAAAAATTGGACTAAAATGCAAACAGAGTTGAACTTTAAACCTTTTTTGCCAAAAATATTTAGAAAAAATGCATTGACATGTAAAAAAATTTGACCTTAAAAACTTTTTGGCACAAAATTTTAACAAAAAATGATTGAAATGCAAAAGGATTTTAATTTTAAATATTATTTTGCATAAAATATTCAGGAAAAAATACACTATAGCGTGAAAAGATTTGATATTTAGAAGTTTTTGGCTCAAAATTTTAATAAAAATTTCATTAAGATGCAAAAAGATTTGATTTGTACACCTTTCTGATCCAAAAAATTGACTACAATGTGTGTGCTTGTTTTTTAATATTTTTTTTAATGTAGAGATTCTTGCCCTGTGCCCACAAATCATAACAAGAGCGAAAAGAAAGTGGAGAAGTTATACACCCCATTTTGTACAAGTGGACTAACAATTTCTCCATATAAGTTTTTTTTTTTTTTACTATTTTACTTTTGTTGATGGTGGATTTCGGTAATGCCAAAATCTAGTTAACCTGAGAAGTTCTTTTGGACTCAAACTACTTTTCGATTGTTGAACATAAAGAATGGAGGAATGGAGATGAAGAGCAATGAACATACAAAGGATTCTAACGTGGTTTGGCCAAAACTGGGCAGCACTGCTCCCTATGTTCATGGTAATGTTATATTACTTTGGTGAAAATCCAACAGAATTATAGTATATGTTTTCAACTTAGTTTACAATGATCTCCCTCCTCTTATTTATAGAGGTTGGGAGGTTACAAGAGTAATTACATAATTTATATTTTTGTTACATCAAAATAAATATACAAGATGGCCTACACTACTGCAAAATGGCTCCTATAGACTACTGATTTACTTCTATAGCTTGCTTTTTATAGGTGGGCCCTACACGCTATTTCTTGCAAGCTGGTCCCACAAATCTTGGTGTGAAAGGGCACCTGCTTTAGGTTTTCCCTTAACGAGCCCTTAGTTGGGCGTGGTGTAGCGTTCGTGAGCTAGGACTGTCTAGAGTCACTACTGACCTTCGGTCAGCAAGGATGAACCTCTCGAGCTTGCCTTTGGCAATGTGAGCTTGCGTATAGCGAACTGCTGGCTATACGAGCTGGGTCTTTGTCTCTTAGTGAGAAGGAGGTTTTGGTCTCGTTCTATACTCGTGTGGCTAGTGATCTAGCAACCTTGGCTCTTTTAATTTCTTGTTTAGATTGATCTATTGCTGGGCCTTTGCCAGCTCATTTCGTGGAACTAGAAATTACCTATAGCATAAGCCCCCAACTCTTAGCTCACTTTGCGGGCTGAGAGTTAAATAATTTTGCTAGCAAAGGGCCTTCTTTATGGATTATCATGCAGTCAAAGTCTTCAGTCAGCCCATTGTTTCATTTGATCTAGGTCATACCTTCAGCTATACGTGCTTCAAAGCCATTGGCAAGTTTGCCTCATTTTTCTTCCAAGGCGTTTGATGGTTAGGATGTTCTCTTGGACTTTTCAATAAGGCCAAGCTACTCTATTTAAAGTATGTGAAGTTCTTCTTCCTTTGTCCATTGAGTGAATTGATGGGTTCCTCAGATAACCCCCTAGATTCCTGAAAATTGCCTTTTCGATGAGGTGTGTATGATCTGCTGCACAGGAAGCCTTCATAGGCAATCCTTCTTCGAGGATTTAGGAGAATCTTGTATAGATATTAGATTATTTTCTCACGGTAATGCCGTGGGGTTTTGCCTTTCCAACTACGTCCACTGGCTTCTTTTGAAATTTTAGTTCTGGGCAGAGAACTGGAAAGGAGCTCTGAACCAAAGAGGGCGGCCAAAAGAAGATTGAGGAGCAAGCACGCCCGTCGGCCCTTCTACTGGTGTTGGCTAGAGTTCATTTCCATGAAGCCAGTCTTTTTTTTGGAACGTAATAGCTGTAGACTTCTTTTGTTTTGTATTTTTATTTTAACCTTTTTTATGCAAATTTATCTCGTTGAATGAGGCTTTAATGAATGAAATTCTTTCCATGTTTCTTGCACATTGTATTATGTTTGAATATTTTACAAATCACAGATGATAATATGCATTCCTGCAAATCACAGTAAAATGAGATACTTGTATAACCAATTGGCCATGTTTCTCGGTGAGCAATGAGCTGGGCATTAAGGTACCTTAATTGTCAATGAGTAGTTTATAGGTCACATGAGAGTTATGCCTAGTTACAAGTCACATGCGAGCTATGAATTATTAGGTCACAAACACATGGTACCTGAGCAAGTTGATTATGTGAGTGAGGTGGCGTGCATACGGTGCCTGAGGAAGTTAGTCGTATGCACTAGCTGGAGATCGTATACATACGATGCCTAAGAAAGTTGGTCATATACATGGTGAGGTTGCATACATATGGTGCTTGAGAAAGTTAGTCATGTGCATGACGAGGTGGCATGCATATGGTGCTTGAGAAAGTTAGTCATATGCACGAGCTGGAGATCACACACATATGGTGGCTAAGAAAGTTGGTCATATGCACATGGTGCCTGAGAAAGTTAGTCATGTGCATGATGAGGTAGTATGCATATGGTGCTTAAGAAAATTGGTCATATGCACGTTAGATCGCATTAGGACAGTGTTGAGAAGTAGGTTGTTCTAATATAATAGCAATTTAACCTAAAACTTAAAAGGATATAATCACAAGCTGAAACTGCGAGACCTCGCATCTCAGGGGCTAGCTTCCGAACTAACATTTTGTTGAGAATTTGTTTAAAGGCTATTTATACATAAAAATTTGAGCTATTTCTACATGCTTTATTATAGGATAAAAATATAGTTCTCACTACAGTCGACTGCCCTTGCTCAAAATCCCACTGAAGGTGAGAGGGCTGCTACCCTGTGGGTCGCAGCACGTACACTTTTAGGTTGCCCCTCTTGATCAAATCTTCAATTGTGTCTTTGAGGGCTCGACAATCTAAAGTATTGTGCCCAATCTCATTATGATAGGCATAAAATTTTTTGGTGTTTCTACTCTTACGAGGAGTCCTCAAGGGATTGGAAGTTCCAAAGTCTTCTTTTCTGTAGCAAATATCCTATCTGGAGTGTCCGATAGGATGCTATAATGATCATGGCAACCTAGACGTTGAAGTTGCTCAACTTTCGCTTTCTTTGCAAGTTGGATACTGGGGTTAGTTTTTTGACTCTGATCACTTTTCTTCTTGCTTTAAGTGGAGCAGTTTGCCATATCCTCTTGTGTCGACTCCTTTATGCCAAAAGTTTCATCCCACTTAATTCGCTTGGCAGCTCGATCATAGAATTCAGGAAGATCCTTCACTGGGGATTTGTACAGGCTCTTATACAACTTTTCGTCTTTGCTGAGCCCTTTAGAAATCATTGCCAAAATGGTTTCCTTTGAGGGATTGTCTACTGAATTGGCTTCGAGTTTGAACCTGACAATGTAATCCTTCAATGACTCATGCTTATGTTGGAAGATCATTACGAGATGGTAAGGGGGCATGAGCTTCCTTTTCAATGCCCGATACTGGCTGATGAACTTTTGTTGGTATTCTTCCCAACTACATATCGAGTGAGCTAGAAGGCTTCTGAATCACACCTTTGGTACGCCCCCTAAAGTAGCTGGGAAAACTTGGCATTTGACCAGAGGATCAACCATTTGTAAATCCATCTGAACATTGAATGGGTCCAGATGGTCATAAGGATTAGTGTCCCCATTGTACAGTGGAATCGCTAGGACTTTAAGCTTGTGAGGGAGAGGCTGCACTTCAATTTCTTTAAAGAACGACGACTTCTCCTCGTAGCGAGCTTGATCATTTGGAGTTTGAAGATGTTCCTCCAACTGATTCATCTTTTCAAACAACTCTTCTAACAGTGGATCCCGTGCTCTAGATCGCTTGCTAGAAGATCGCTGATTCCTTTGACTTTCTTGGTCACGAGAACAACGAACTAAAGAAATTTCTCAATTAGCTCTGCTTGAACATCCAGATTGCTACTGTTGGTGAATGTTCCCAGGCATAGCAACTTCAACCTACCTTTTCATACCATGAGCTTATGCTTACGCTAGCATAGTGACTGCTCTAGTCAGTTCTTCCATCATGTTTTTTAGTCTCTCTTGATACTAAAGTCAGGTTTGTGCTTTACCGATACCATTAACAACAACAGCAGGTTGAAAAGAGCTGGCTAGGGGCAAGCTAGCAATAACACCTATGATAGGTGTAGTGAAGGAGTCTATTATAGATACATGACCTTCTGGTCAATCAACCAATGCATTTGGAGCTCTGGTGGTTCTTCCTCTTGCCATTGTGGCTGCATAGAAAATTAACCAAAAGACAGAATATCAACCAGAAAATAGATAAGGCCCCACGGCCACCAAAATGTTAACAGTGGATTTCGATTCTGTCAAAATCTAGCTAACTTGAGAAGTTCTTTTAAACTTAAAATGCTTTTTAGTTAATGAAGATAAAGAATGGAGGAATGGAAAGGAAGAGCAGTGAACACACAAGATTTTAACGTGATTCGGCTAAAATCGGGTAGCACCGATCTCTACGTTCATGGTAATGCTATATTACTCTAGTAAAAATCTAGTAGAGTTATAGTATATGTTTTTAGCTTAGTTTACAGTGATCTTCATCCTCTTATTTATAGAGGCCGGGAGGTTACAATAGTAATTACATAATTTGAATTTCTATTACATCAAAATAAATGTATAAAACAACCTAAACTACTGCAAAATGGCTCCTGCAAACTGTTGATTGACTTTTGTAATTTGCTTTCTGCGGGTAGGCACTACAAGTTGCTTCTTGTAGGTTGGTCTCACGAATCTTGGTGTCAAAGGGCACCAGCTTTAGGTTTTCCCTTAACGGGCCCTTAGCTAGGCGTGGTGTAGTGTCCACGAGTTGGGACTATCTAGAGTCACTGCTGGCCTTCAATCAGTGAGGATAAACCTCGTGAGTTTGCCTTTGGTAATGCGAGCTTGCATATAACGAGTTGCTAGGTATGCGAGTCGGGTCTTGTCTCTATGCTAGTGTCGCTAGCAATCTAGTGAACTTAGTTCTTTTCTCATTCAGACTGATATGTTACTGGGCCTTTGTCAACTCATTTCGTAAAATCGGAAATTACCCATAACAACTTTATAATTGGACAATTTATCATATTATCATCGGTCAAGAAATCTTAAACCTACTAATATACAATTACTTTTAACTTTATCTTTTAATAATTTTTTTAGTGTAGAGATTCTCGGCTTGTGCGGACAAATCATAACAAAGGGAAATGGAAATGGAGTTATACAACCCTTTTTGTATAAGAGGACTAACAATTTCACTTTGCAGTTCTTTTTTTTCCTTTTTTACGATCATATTTTGTGATTAGATAATTTATCATATTATCATCAGTCAAAAAAGTCTTGAACCTATAATATATAATTATTTTTAATGCACGTGTTTAATGAAATATAAAAAATTATATATTTAAGCAAAGTTTGCAGGCTTGATCATATTCAGCATCTTCATGCGGTTGTAGGCAAACTAACCTGCAAATATATATTTATGCTCAGAGTTCCATGTCAAACAAAAACAAGAAAGTAAAAAAATAAAATAAACAATAAATAAATGAATAAAAAAACACGTGAGAACGTGAAAAAAATAGTCAAAGAACCCAAGTACAAATATTTTCAAGTATGGCAACTGCACATACATATGTTATAGCCAAATTGCTCGGTAATCAAATGGATTATGAGCACAAATTTCAATAGATTAAATTTACACGTGGATTTGAATTTATAAAAATAATTAAAGAAACTTAATTAAAATATTGAGATTATGCATCATATCCCAAGTATAATTAGACAGATTCATTTATGATTTAACCTTCTAAAATAAATTCAGTAATGGTGCAAAGAAAAAAATAAATAAAATTTAAATATTGATTGCTCCCAACAATTTCGATCTATTTACAGTTCTCCTCCTTCACTAAAATGAAATTATATTTTAACACATTCTCTATTTATAATTAGAAAAGAATTTTTAAGTTTGTGACCGAACAGTTTATTATATTATCGTCGATTAAAGAGTCTTAAATCTATTAATATATAATTAATTTTAATGTGCACGTTTAATGAAATATAAAAAATTATATATTTAAACAAAGTTTGCAGGTTTGATCATATCCAGCCTCTTCATGTGGTTGTAGGCAAACTAACCTGCAAACATATATCTCAGAGTTCCATGTCAAAAAAAAAAGTAAAAAAATAAAATAAACAATAAATAAATGAATAGAAAAACACGTGAGAATGTGAAAAAATAGTCAAAGAACACAAGTACAAGTATTTTCAAGTATGCCAAATGCACTTATGTTATAGCCAAATTGCTCTGTAATCAAAAGGATTTTGAGCACAAATTTCAATAGATTAAATTGACACGTGGATTTGAATTTATAAAAATAATTAAAGAAACTTAATTAAAATATTGAGAGCATGCATCATATCCCAAATTTAATTAGACAGATTTATTTATATTTAACCTTCTAAAATAAATTAAGTAATGGTGCAAAGAAAAACAAAAAAAAAAACAAAATTTGAATACCGATTGTTCCCAAGAATTTTGATCCATTCAGAGTTCTGTTCTTTCATCAAAATGAAATTATATTTTAACACGTTCTCTATTTATAATTAGAGAAGCATTTCTGAGTGAGTGACTGAATAATTTACCATATTATCATTGATTAAAGAGTCTTGAACTTACTAATATACAATTATTTTTAATGCACATGTTTAATGAAATATAAAAAATTATATATTTAAATATTATTTCGTTCAGAGTTGCAAGAATCACAAAGAAAATTTAGAAGAGTATGGTATGACAACCAACTTTGTGTAGACATTTATTCCCTATGAGGTGCAACCAATCAAATAATTGATTGAATTTGCATCTCTATGCCTAGTTGTTGGCGTCTCTTTTGAGCTAACTTGAGTACTATTATTTAGTTAATTAATGACGGGCTTTGTTTATAATTAATGACAAAAAAGCATCTCCTCCAAGTGTGTATATATGTATAGACGCATAACACACGAACAGAAAAGCGTGCATTTACGTGAAAAAGAGGAATTCTGATGTGGATCTTTACATTATCTTTTGATCACGTAGAAGATAAATTAATAATTTTTTTATGATAATAAGAGTAATAAATCACTCAATACACACATAACACAATATCTTAAATTTGAATTTAGGATATCGAAGAAAATTTTTTTTTAAGAAAATATTAAATATCATTGTATCACTAAAAATATTACTAGTTATAAATTAATAAATTTTAATATAAATTTTATGAGATCAAATTTGTTAGTATGTTATGTTCATTTTTATCTACTATTTATTTTAATTAATGTCTATTTTAAGTATTTTTTATCTAAGGGCACCGTGACTAGTTATCATGAGTTTTACATTATTTTCATGCATGTATTGACATATTATATATAAGCATCCAAGTATATATAAGGGGAAAAAAAAAATCTTTTCCGGCCGGCAGAAGAAACGATAAGAACCAACCTTAACATTTTGTTTGTTGTCGGTGACAAGAGGGTCTCCATTCTACCATGTGTAGAAGGTGCAAAATATGTGATTCGTTCACGTCGTAGGCCAGTATATCTTTAGAATGTGTATCTATCAGATTTTAGGGATTTTTTATATACTCTATTTATAATATGCATTTTTATTCTCCTTTAATAAGTAAAGATTCATGGTCCATTTGTCAATTTTGTGATACTCATATGTATTAAATATGTAATTTTTTAATTTTCAAGATATTAAAAATTACAAGAAAAAAATTAATAATTATCTTTCATTTATTGGGTGAAATAAGAATTTGTATCGTAGTTTAAAGAGTTGTTTGGTTAACACCGAAATTAAGTTCCTGCGAAAAGTTGAATTTTCAAGTAAATGAATTCCTTGTAAACTATCTAGAAATGCTTAAACTTGTTTAATCAATTATTGGAATTTTTCAAAACGTTTTTCTTACCTAAAAATGGATAGCTAAGTAACTTACTCCATCTCTAGGGGATTAGAACTTATCGGAAGTGTTACTTTTTCTATTTTAATAATTAGTGATCAATTAAATAACATATCTATTTGTTATATAATTTTAATGAATAAATTAAAATTCAATGAAAACTAGGATTGGTCCACGTATTTTATATATGGTAACGGTACAATGGATACTACATGTGATTCACATATTTTATATATGGTAATGGTACGAAAACATTATACACTGAGTTTCCTATAAATAGCCAGACACACAGGGTATTTGTTAACTCAAAACCCTTGAATTCATTCAAATCCATAACATCTTCTCAAAACCAAAAGAATCATAAAAACAAGAACATGCCTACTGCAGCTTCAGCAATTGGTGTTACCACAATTTCAAGCCATAATGTAGCAACAGACACTCCTCGTCGTTCTGCAAATTATCATCCTAGTGTTTGGGGAGACCATTTCCTTAAATATGCTTCCCAGTCTCTGGTAATTTACATAACTTTATTAATTATTTAGTTGAAAGTACGTTTTAAATTACTTAGATAACTTATGTTGTCTTGTTTTTCTTGAGATTAATATTGATATTTGAATTTGTAGATTAAAAACAAATATGTCTCACTGTATTTGCAGGATTAAACACAAGGTTTATAAAGAAATACCAAATATTCACTCATCTTAACTTATTTTAAGAAAAAAGTAAAAAGCACTCATGCTTGATCACAAAATATAGTTACTAACATGATCACAAAAATTAAATATTGTGCAGGAAGTAGATGAGAAAATGGAGGAGCATATTGAAACGTTGAAAGAATTTGTGAGGAAAATGCTTGTCCCTGCAACTGATAGCCCTTTAACAAAAGTTAAGTTAATTGATTCAATCCAACGTTTGGGTGTTTGCTATCATTTTGAAAAAGATATTGATGAAGTGTTGCATCAAATTCACAAGAGTTATGTAAAGGATGGTATAATAACTCTCAACGAGGAGCTCCATTCTCTGGCTCTTCTCTTTAGGTTGCTGAGGCAGCAAGGATATCACATTTCATCTGGTGTGTCCTCCAATCCAAACTATTTTCTTCTTTCCCTTTAGTTTTAGCACTTTCTATCTTGCACACTTTAATCCTATTTATCTTATTTCATAAGTCATGAGTTTTTGTTACTTTACAAAAGAGAGACAGAGACAAATTCAAAAGAAATATGTTTTTAAGTATTACTATGGATATGCATAATTATTTTAACGGAAAATGAAATTTTATGAAAAATATTTCTATTAAAAAAATGTATTCTTAAAAAATAAATTGATTTTTTTTTGTTATTTGAACAATATAAAAAAAATAATTTTCTTTTAAATATACGCTTATTTTTTGTTGACCAGAATATACTTTTGTTAGTTAATTCTTTTGTTTGTCATAAATATAGGAAAGTTAGAAAAGTAATTTTTAAAAAAGCATTTTCTTTTCAAACAAACCCTTTCTAAATAAGAGGCATACATTGTTTTAATCCCATTGCATGCGTCTATTTCTCTCCTTCGTTGCTTGAATTTTTTTTTTTTTTTGGTTTTTCATTCTAATTTTGCCAATCAGCTTCTGAATCTTTTGCTAACCAATACATCAGATGTGTTTAACAAGTTCAAGGATGTGCAAGGACAATTTAGTGAAACAATTACCAATGATGTTGAAGGAATGTTAGGCTTATATGAAGCTGCACATCTCAGGATTCATGGAGAAGACATATTAGATGAAGCACTTGATTTTACTTCTACTCATCTTAAACTCCTAACTACTCATCAATTGAGTAATTCACTTGCGGGAAAAGTCATTCGAAGTTTAAGGCGGCCTCTGCACAGGAGCCTTCCTAGACTAGAGGCATGGCATTACTTTTCCACTTACCAGGAAGATCCTTCTCACAATGAAACTTTATTAGCCTTTGCAAAGTTAGATTTCAATAGGCTTCAAAAACTACATCAGAAGGAAATTGGAAATCTCTCAAAGTAAGTTTTAGAAAAGATATTAACTAAAAATTAAGTCATTCAAACTGTTGATTAGTTATTCAACTTGATATTTAGGTGGTGGAAGGATTTAGATTTCGCAACGAAGTTACCTTTTGCGCGCAATAGGATGGTGGAAGCTTATTTTTGGATATTAGGAGTCTATTTTGAGCCTTGCTACTCTCTTGCTAGAAG
>JANHAO010009146.1:0-18660 GCA_026873985.1 Saraca asoca
TTTATCTATCTGAGCAGCTTGCCCCATTGAGAGACTGCTTGAGGAGAAAAGGATTTGCAGAGGAAGATCCTAGTCAGATTTGTTTCGCAGGTTGTAAGTACGATTATTATGCCTGCTATAGGTCAGATCTATTTTCAATATTCTAATTTCATGCATCCCAATTGGTTAATCTATTTGATTATTCTTACACAAACTCCCATAGACAAGATGTGAGTCCTCAAATGTCCTACATCAAGCTGAAGAAATTTATTAAAAAAGAAATATGACACTTAACTTTATAGTTACCTAATTATCAAAATTATTTTGTTGTGTGAATGCATTGCTATCATAAGCAAATACAAGAAGAAAACATTCATTTTCAATTATCTATTTTGGTAGCTAATTTTAAAAACTTATTTGTATTTCTCATTGATTTGCGGGGAAATAGGACAAATTTGTAGAATAATATGTTGGCAACTACCACCTATATGGATGAATTTCCTTTAATTAAATATGCTTATCCTATAAATTATACATGAAAATTTAATTAAATTATTGATTTCTTTACAAACCCAAGCACAACACAAGGCCAAAACTAGTATATATTAAAAGGCAGATACGTATGTTTCTTTGGTTGACAAGTCTACTAATGCAAATTAGATGCATCGACAAAATAGTGTTGTAAAGATCTTTTAACAATTAGAATAATGATATAGGTTAAATTAAACTTTTGATCTTGTAATTTGTTTTAATTTGTAATTTCATCTTTATACCTTTTTTTCTTTCTAATTAAATTCTAAACTTCATTTTCATCTGTAATTAGCTCTCTATTATTACTAATTTAAATATTTTCATATGCAATTATCATATGTTTAACATATGCGGATTTATATTGTTATACATGATATGATAATGAAGAGCCATTAGTTGGAATGACAAGTTGTTATAATTTGAAATATATTCAACAGATAATGAAATCAAATTCAGTAAAGCTGAAAATATATATGATTGGAATTATATATCTTTTTATGATTGTAGTTGTACTTTTTAATTTTTAAATCATAATTTAACTGGACAAATTGATGAACATTTGTCACATTAGACAATTACAAATAAAAAATTTTAAATTGATTATGGTATGAATTAATTACAAACAAAAGTAAAATTTAAGGCCTAATTATAATGAAATAGAGTTTAAGGATGAAATTATAAATTGGAGCAAATTAGTTATGAGGATGAAAAGCTTAATTTAACTGTGTGTGTCTATATATATATATATATATATATGGTTAAAAATAATTTAACTAATAAATAGGATTACTTCAATTAACATAAATCAAATATATGCACTCATATTTTAATTCTCAAACACACATATATATTTTTGAGTTTTATTTTATTATAAAATAATGCAAAATAAATTTTAGATATGTATAATAATGTATATTTAATTTGTATTTTACCTTGACATTCTCTCATCATTATTGTTGATCATATCTTATTTTATTATTTTTTTTCTGATTTAATATATTCATATTATCATTCAATTTTCTCAAGATGTTATTTGAAGCACATTTGCATTATTAAGAATGACACAAAAATGTATTCCTTCATGTTTAAAGTTTAAAAGCAAAAAATTAAATTAAAATTATATTTTAAATTATTTTAATATATTAAACAACAGTAAAATAAAAATTATTATATAAATTAATATAAAATATATAAATTAATAAGATGTAAATAAAATGGATGACTAATTTTTTTAGAAAAACTCGACTTTAAAAATACGTATATTATTCTTTTGAAAAAATATAGTTTATATCTTTATAATTTTATTGAGTGATAAATTATCTTTTTAAACTTTAAAATCTTATAAATTATGCTCTTAAACTTTAAATATATTACAAATTATCCCCTTAAAAAAACAATTCTTTGAATAAAGTATATGCAATGAATATATTAGTTTAGAATTAAAATTAATAGTCAATTAATATTTTCATAATTTCTTTAAACTTTAAATGGGTAATTTGTAATTTTTTTTAAGTTTAAGGATACAACGTATAGGTTTTTAAAGTTTATTTTGGTAATTTGACACTCAGTAAAACTCCAAGAGTATAAAGTTATTTTTCCTTATTTCTTTCATAAAAATAAACTATATATTTTTATTTCAATTGGTATGATTTATACAAAAATTTTATTACAAAATATATTTTTAAATTTAAAGTATATACAATGCATATATTAGTTTATAATTAAAACTAATAGGTAATTAATATTTTCATAATATCTTTAAACTTTAAATGCGTAATTTGTATTTTTAAAAAAAAAAATTTAAGGATGCAATATATAAGTTTTTAAAGTTTAAGGAGGTAATTTGACACTCAATAAAACTTTAAGGAAGTGTTTGGTAGGGGGAAAGTTTTCAGTTTCCCAAGAATCCTAACTTGGGAAACTTTGTTTCTTATGTTTGGTAGCCATTTTTTTAAAAAAATATTCTCAAGAAATTAAGATTCTTAGGAACCATTTTTTTGTCAACTTTTCCACAAAATCATTTCTATGAGGGGTTGGGAATTTTAGTATCCCATGGGCATGGGAATATTTTTGTGGGAAAAAAGACAAATATACCCTTTCTTAATGAGAAAAAAGACATATATATCTTTTACTTTCTCTCTCATCCTCTTTCATACTTTCTCTTTCATCCCCTCTCTCACTCTCTTCATTGTCTGTCTCACTTTCTCTCTCATCCTTCCTCACTTTCTCTCTCTTCTCGCCTCTCTCACTCTCTCTCTCATCCTCTCTTACACTTTCTCTCTCATCCCTTCCCTCACACTCTTTGTCATCCTTTGTCTCACTTTCTCTCTCATCCTTCCTCACTCTCTCTCATCCTTTGTCTCACACTCTGTCTCACTTTCTCTCTCATTCTCTCTCTCACATTCTTTCTCATCCCCTGTCTCACTCTCTCTCATCCTCTGTCTCACTTTCTCTCTCATCCTTCCTCATTCTCTCTTATACTTTCTCTCTCATCCCCTGTCTCACTTTCTCTCTCATCCTTCCTCATTCTCTCTTATACTTTCTCTCTCATCCCCTGTCTTATTTTCTCTCTCATCCTTCCTCACTCTCTCATCCTCTCTCACTCTCTCTCTCATCCTCTCTCACACTTTCTCTCTCATCCCCTCTATCACTCTTTTTCTCTCATCCTCTCTCACACTTTCTCTCTCATCCCCTCTCTCACTCTCTCTCTCTCTCATCCTCTCTTGCACTTTCTCTTTCATCCTTTCTCACTCTTTTTCATCCTCTCTCACACTTTCTCTCTCATCCTTTCTTTCACACTTTCTCTCTCATCCTCTCTATTTTTTTAACTTAAAATAGATGGGGGTATTTTGGACAAAAATGTCAAGATTTCCAGGAAAGTTATATTAGAATCAAACGTGGGGATATCTAACATTCACAGGAATGTTTAAGGTAAACCAAACGTATTTTTAACATTCCCAGAAATCACCATTCCCAGGAAATATAATTTTTAGGAAACATGATTTCCAGGAGCGAAAAAAGAATCAGTGTACCAAACGTCCACTAATGGTATAAAGTATATTTTTCCTTATTTCATCATAAAAATGAACATGAAATAAACTATATATATTTTATTTCAATTAATATGATTTATACAAATATTCAGTGAAAATATTTTTAAATTTAATTTTATATAATATTAAAATAAGATTAATACAAGTGAATACATTTTGTTTTACTTTCTTTATAAGAGAATCAATACTATCGCATTTATTCAAGATAAGTAATTTTCAAAATATTTAAACTTATATTAAATTACAAACATATTTTTATACCTAAAATCAATATTTTATTTATTTTATAATATTAATTTGTAAAACACATGAGTCCATTTGTAATATATATTCTCTAGCATATATATATAATGTATGATATTATAGTAGACAATTCAAATTGTGGATAATGTATGATACTGTGGTACATAATTCACAAGGTGGAAACTGGGGCGGGCTTTTAACTAATAAATAAATCTTATTCTTTTAAACCATATAAGTGGGAAACTGGTACCGTAATTTGTCTTTACAATAGCACTTTTTCAAGTAACCATAAATATTTTTCTAATGTCTAAATTGACATTGAAATATTTATTTATTTTTATTTATTATAAATGTTTTTTTTCTTTTACTTAGTATAAGTAGGTCCTATTAATCAAACTTTTATCTCTGGAACATACATTTGATTTAAAAATAAGCTTAATACACTCGAGTTATTTGATTAATGTTAACATATTTTGAATGTTAATAACGTATAAGAATTTTTTTTGTATATACGTTTAAATTGCATAGAAAAAATTAATCATTAAATGATATTAATTTTATCATTTCCAATTTTATAAAAAAAAAACATTAATCAGCTTATTAAATATTGGAGTGCTATTTGATGATTAGTTTAATTTGCAACTTATTTGATTAAGTTTGTGCAATAGTTTCTCTATTCATAGGATAAAGAGATGTTGATTGTTAAAATTAATGATCAATGACCTTATGGTAAGTTGAGAAAACAATCGTGTCAGGACAAATTTCCTCCTATAACAATTGTTCTAGACAGTGGAGATTGAGCAAATTGTTTTACACAGTGGAGACTGAGTAAGTTAGTTATAAGAAGAGTGTATGAGTGACAAATGGTGATCATAAGTCCTAAATAATAGTACTTGACTTGTATTCATAGAGGTCGTGGCTTATCAAGTGACCAATAGTCACTAAACATGTGGATTAATTGAGTGAGAGTTATGTGTATGTGGATTAATTGAGTGAGAGTTATGTGTTTGATTGGTTGATAGGATTATTCTAGATTGGGATAATTTGATCTTTTGAGTAGACAAGTCGAGTGCTGGTTGTTATGCTTGTCAACTAAGATAATGGTCTATAGTTGTCATGACTTCCCCAAATTGGCAAGGGTAAACCACCCATCAGATCTTAACACATGACCAATTGGTAGGTTGCCATATGTATGTTTACGGTTGTTTAATCTCTCAATATTTGTCACCTCTTTTCATATCTGCAAAATTCATTATTTGATCAGCTTGAATTATCAAGTGTAAACCTAAGAACCCATAAGTTATGATTGGTAAAACATAAATAAGCATTCTTTCATTTTAAAATTAAGTTTATAAATAAACCAAATTAAAAAGGATACGAGTACAAATGTTTAAACAAATAACATAATTCCAATGTAAAAAAAATTAAAACAAATAATTCTTTGAAGGAAACTCAAAACAAAACTGAAATCTTTAATATAATAGGGTCGGTCTAGCTGACACCTATGACATCTCTGCCATAATATCTGTATGCTGAAAACTAACTTCTGCCTCCAGGGTGCAAGAGCACACCCTACTTGATCAAAGTTCATTGGGGCTTTATTCTCTAAAATAGTAAAATAGGGGAAGCAAGCACAAATGCTTAGTGTAGGGAGAGTTTCTATCCCACTTTGGATAGAAATCTTGGGTCAAACATTTAACTATTAAGCATATCACATGTACTAATATATATATATATATATATATATATATTCATATACATAAACATTCATAATCATACTCAAATATCCCTTTTTCCATATTCTAATTTTTTGTTACTCTTATCCTAACATTCCTGCATATCATATATTCATTTCTTTTTCTACTTCCTTATCATCCTATCTTTTTCATATCAAAGTACCAAGACAAAAATATAGTTAAATCATAAAAATAGTGACTATACTAGGTGGCAAACAGTTGGACCCATGGGTCTCTCAAATGTACAATCAACTATGCATAACACATCACTTACCTGCCTTGCATGGTAAAATATTTTCACAAATATAGACAAACACTAGTTTAGTAATTATGAGATATATGATGGAGTGGTATGATCCATAGCCATACCTTATTTTGGAAGACCACACCCTATATAACTTATATCCCTGTTAGAACACAACGTATAACTTTGTGTGCCCCTTACAACACATTGCGTATATGTGTAGTGTGCTTCTCAATGCATTGTATATGCTATTGGCTTACTTGCTTCACATTGATGACCTATCAAGGCCAAAATATTTCTTTCATATAATTTTGCTAGTTTACATAAATTTCCTTTACTTAAACTAGTCACAATCACCTATGAAGTTATTATCTTATAAACCTACTTGCAACTTTATTATTCTACCCTTGCTATGTTAACCTTTCTTTTGCTCATAAGTTCAATTATAAATGAGAATCAAAGTTTAATTCTATTTATTTTCTAAAATAGTATAATTATGAAAAGTTAAAATTTCTAAGTTATCTAATTAAAGATAAGTTCTAACCCTAATCAAGCCTACCCTTACATACAATCATATAATCTATATAGTCAAACAATCCAAAACTTTCTAACCTATTAATCCTATGTTTCTTTCTAAGCCTTTAACTATTTCTCCTATCATAAACCTTAGGCTATTTTGAAAATATAAACTTCATACGATAAGGAAGCCAATAAGGTAGAAACTCCCATTTACCTTAGAAAGAGAAAGTTCTCCCAAAACATGCTCCTTAGTTCAACTAGCCTTTTGGCCTCATTCTTAGCCTATACTACCCTAACCTAGCCGAAAGTCATCTTAGCTTCATCTAGGGGTCTTACAAATTCTCCTCCCTAAGACAAATTGTCATTTAATTATTCAATCTAGGCATTTAGTTCAAAACATGGAGTAAAGCATCACATCAAAGCTCAACACCTTTTTTTTTTAGTCATAATGCATATCATTTCATAATATTCATTCACATAAAGTCATTCAATACACATTTTACATTTCAAACATTTCATTAACATAAGTAAAAAGAAGGACTTTGTCTCGATGAACTTACTAAAGATGTCTGGATACTTTTAGTGATTAATTAACTCTAGTTTGTCAATGACTTCTTCTTTCCCATGTACATCCCAAAAGGACTTTGATCAAAGGAACACTCTTCATTCATAAACATTTGACCTGTTGATCTAGAACACCCATGGGCTTAACCTCATAGGTTACCATTGGCTTTAAGTCATTGGGTACTTGAGAGTATATGGTTATCATCTAGCACATACTTTTGGGGCATAGAAACATGGAAGACTGGATGTATCCCTTTAGCTTTAGGGGTAAGTGTAGGTAGTAAGCCATGACTCCTATTCATTTTAGTATTGGATAGGACTTGATATAGTGAAAGCTAGGTTTGCCTTTTTTCTTGAAGTACATAACCCCTCTTATGGGAGAAATATTTAGAAGCACATAATCTTCTTCCTAAAATTAAAGTAGCCTTTTTCACTTGTATGTATAGGCTTTCTGTTTGCTTTGAGCCATCAACAGCTTGTCTTTAATGATTTGGACTTTTTCTATCACATCTTGGACCAAATACAATTCTAGAAATTTACTCTCACCTAACTTGAACTATTCAATTGAATTTTTACACCTTCTCCTATAGAGTTCCTTAAAAGGTGCCATCTAGATTTTAGAATAGAAACTATTGTTGTAAGAAAATTTTATAAAAGGAAGATGGTCACTCTAACTTCTTGTAAACTTCAACACATAGGCTTATAACATATCCTTTAGTACCTGAATTATCCTTTCTAACTTTCCCATCGTCTGTGGTGAAAGTAGTATTAAAGAGAAATTGAGTTCCCAAAGTATCCTGGAAGATTTGCTAGAATCTTGTGGTAAATTGGGTTCCTTTATCTGATATTATTGAAGTTGGAATATCAAGCAAAGAGATGATTTCATTTAAGAAGATTTTCACATATTACTCTGCCGTATAAGTTAACTTTATCAAAAGGAAATAGAATGTCTTAGTCAATTTGTCTACATTTACTCATATTGAATTATGCCTTTTTGAGGACTTAAGGAGTGCCATTAAAAGATCCATGGTGATCTTGTCCTATTTTCATTCAAGGAACTCAATAGTCAATAGTAATCCTATTTATCACTAATATTTTGCCTTTACTTATTGGCATGTGAGGTATCAGGTCACAAATCCTATGATTTCCTTATTCTTCCCATCCCACTAATGAAGTTACCTAAAATCTCTATACATCTTGGTAGCTTTTGCATGCATAGCATCAGTAGATGAATTAAACATGTTCATTGATTCTATTTTCAATCCATTTGCCTTTGGTACCCAAAGGTAGTTTGGGTATTGTATTATCCCATTTTGGTGCACAATGAGTCTTGATCCAAAGTTTTCTTGAGCTTTTTCTTTAAGTTATATCAAATGGGGGTTTGTAGTTTGAGCATTCTTAGTTTGCTCCACTAGTGACAAACTCACTCATACATTGGCTAAGAGAATACTAACTTCGCATACTTTTCATTGGATTCCTTCCATCTTCGATTTTCATTAGACTTTGGCTAAGTGCATTTGCCATGACAATTGTCTTATCGAGATGGTACTATATGTTATAGTCATAATCCTTGACTAATTCCACATGTTTTTGCTTGAGGTTTAGGTTGTTCTTCTCAAAGATGTATTTAAGACTTTTATGATCCATGAATATTTCACTTGTCTTCCCATAAAGATATTACCTCTATATTTTCAATGCAAATATTGTGATTGTCATCTCCAAGTTATATGTGGAATAATTCTTTTAATGAATCTTTAATTATTTAGACTTGTGTGAAATAACTTTCCTGTGCCACATTAAAACACAAACCAAGCGTAACTTGGATGTGCTATAATTGATTATATAGCACTTGATCTAGATGGTAAGGTTAGGACCCGGGCAATAATAGGACATCTCTTTAGCTTCTTAAAACTTTTTTAGCACTTTTTTCACCGCTCAGACTTTACCTCTTTTTAGGTTAGTTAAGTTAATGACAAAGCTAGGCATAAAAACCCCAAGAGATCATGTATTACTTCAATCTTTTGAGTTTCCATACTAATCCCCTCTTTTGAGATCATGTGCCCTAAGAAGGCAGTATTCTGAATTCGAAAGTCACATTCTAAGAAATTGGCATAAAACTAATGTTTTTTCAATGTCTAAAGAAGTATTCATAAATGTTAGGCCATGTTTCTCCTCACTTTTTAAACAAATGAAAATGTCATTGATAAAGACTATGATGAACTAGTTAGAGAATAGCTTGAAGACATGGTCTATAAAATTTGTTGAAATAATAGGTGCATTTGTCAGTTCAAACAACATAACTTAGAACTCACAGTGCCCTCATTGAGTCCAAAAAGTTGCCTTTTGAATATCTCCTTTGTACATTGTTAACTAGTGATAACCCAAGTAGGGATCCACTTTAGAGAAACACTTGGCACCCTCAAGTTGATCAAATATATCATCAATATTGGGCAGAGGGTACTTATTCTTCACTGTCACTTTCTTCAGCTATCTGTAGCCTATGCATAATCATAATTACCCATCCTTCTTTTTGACAAAAAGGACCAAAGCACCTTAAGGTAAGGAACTTGACTAGATGGAGCCTTAATTTAGAAGTTCTTGTAGATTTAGCTTCAGTTATTTCAATTCTGTTGGAGTCATCCTATAAGGCGGTATGGAAATTGGTTGTGTATTGGAAGTGGATGAATCTCAAACTCAATTTCTTAATTTAGTAGCAACCCTAGCAACTTTTGGGAACATATTGGGGAATTTAGATATCACAAGTACTGACTTCAGATGTGGTGTTCTCTTTAGTGTGTCCTTCACCATATCTAATGAAGCTTGCATCCATTTTTCATCATTCCTCTCACCTCAATTGTTAAGATTAGGTTAACTTTTACATTACTTTGATTTCCTTAGAAGGAGAAAGCTAATTTTTTAGGGAAAGATAACTTGACCACCTTTCATGATAGTCTAGATGGGTGTAAAGGGTTGCTAACTAGGCCATTCCCAATATTGCATTAAAATCTATTATTAGCAGTATTACTAATTTTGCTATCATGTCCTTACCTGAGATGCTTATTTCATACCTTTAACTATTAGTGTAGCTTGAAAACAATCTCTCACATGCATTGTCATATACAAACAACAACACATATTCATATAAGACATTCATAATCATATGGCATAATCAACAAATATAAAAGAGTATGAAGTTCCAGAGCCAAATGAAGCATTGGCAGGTTAGGAGTTAATGAAAATTGTACCTATAACAATGTCATTGGATGCTTAGGCATCTTTTTTATTGAGTGAATAGACATAAGTCATCCTATTTCCCTCTAGGTTTTAAGCCCTACTAACTGATGCATGTTTTGCTCCCATATCATTGGCCTTGCTAGGTGGTTGTGTTGAAATGATTGATGCTTGATGAACAAAATTTATGTATATTTTATATCCTTTTATACTTATTATTTGTCATGTTTATGTACTTAATTGGATACTTGAAATTAGTTTGTGGTTGCTTAGTTTTTGTGCTTAATTGAATTTATTCGATAAATTTACACTATTTTGGGTTTTTAGGTGTGTTTTGAGTTTTAGATTTTATTTTTGGACAATTCTTATGTCTTTGGAAATGTAAGAGAAAAAAGCCTATTTTAGATGTTTTGGAGGTCAAATAAAGCCTAGAAATTAGAATAGAGTGTTGTCTTATGACCCAGAATTAGTTTCAGTATTTTCATCATAAGTGGAGCCCTACTCATCATTTTGGTATAGACCTAAGCCAAGAGGATAGCTAAGATCCATTCTCACAATATGAAGAGTTTGAGGTCAAATTATATCATTTTGAATTAGCTTCATAGCTATGGACTTAAATATTAAATTTTGTTATAGGTTAGACTTTTTTGGAAAATCGTCTCGATTTTTGGCCTATAACTTAAGTTAGGAATTGATTTTTATGCAATTTCAAGGCCACTGAACTCCTAAGAGACAAAAATACATTTCACATGAGATGATCCACATCTAACTAAGCCTTCTTCTGATCCTAAGTAGCAACCTAATCAAAAGGCAATGTAGTGATATTTATAAATGCTTAGCTAAGCCACAATTGTAATAACTTTTAGATTCATTTTGCATTGTCTTGAATTTGATAAAGGAGATGAGCTTTGTTAGGGCAAGACTATAGCCCTAATTAGGTATCTTATTTTATTTTATTTTTATATTAATGTGTAGCTAAACCTTAATTTCACTTTAAGGGAATTTTTACACCAATTCTTTAGTTAATTATGAGACTTGATCCTAATTATAATTTATTCCCAATGTGATTCTGTTGATTCTTTATTTTAATGCTTATAATTGCTTTAGATGATTAGTTAATAGGGCTCATTAATTAATTATTCATTGTGATTTACTGCCAGTTGAATTTCCACAGGTAATTTGTTGTTGTTTGTGGCTATTGGGTTAGAATAGTAATAAGATTTTGATTTATTACTCGAGTAAGTCAATTTTCTTGGAGAATTAAGGGTAATTAATCAGTTTACTACTAGGATAAATATATTAATTAAACTTGACATTTTTAGATTTTAATGCTACTGATAAATTGGTTGAGGTGCTGAACTTCAATTGATTTAACAATAAAGGTTAATTGGATGTTGGACTTGGTTAGACAATTTAGCAAGAAATTATAAGAATTCATTAGGTGCTGAGCTTAATTAGTTTCTTGGCTAAGTGCTCAAAGAAGGAATAAAATGATTGTATCAAAGATTAGTTACAAAATTAGTTGCAATAGTCCCTTAGATTGAAGCTTTCTCATTTGATTTTCCTTCCATTTTTGTTTTTTTTGTTTGCATTTAAATTGTTTGTTTAAATTCCTATTCTAATAAGATATCCAACCCTCACCCCATTTTACATTGCAAACACACTTAAATTAATCACCAGTCTCCATGGATTTAACTTGAATTCAACCTAGTTATAAGTTTAGGTAGTTTAGTATTATCTTTGTCGGTCTCAACAATCACCGATGCTATAGGTATAGTGTGTCCTTGTGCAAATGTACCCTCTGTAAGTAATGATATGCAAATGTTTGCCATGTGGCCCATCTGACCACACTTAAAGCAAGCACTTGTACTATATAGACATATCTTGTAATGGTACCTTCTATAAGTAGGACATTATAGGTAACACTTGATGGAGATCTTAACTGGAAAAGCGATTAAAGCTTGTGATCTATCTATTATACCATGATCGGCCTTTTTCACTTTAGTTCCTATTTACTTGGAGTAGCCATAGCCTCTTCCTTATGGATCACCTATAAAAGGTTTTCTATGTCTGCCAACTTACTGAGATTGACTAGTAAACTAACCCAGGTGGTTCAGTGATCCTCCATTTCTTTGAACTTATTCTTGTTCATTTTTTTGTTTACTTTAGTTGTCTTTACTTATCTCAGTTCCTTCTTTCCCATCTTAATGTCTAGTGCTCTACTCAAAGCATATTCTAAGATGATTTGGTCATCTACAGTAATCACCATAAAGTAGGTAGTAGATAACTTTCAAACAAAAGAATCCACTCTAGTCCTTAGGTTTGGTACCATATTGCAAGCAAAATGTGACAATATGTTGAACTAATGAGCATAGTTTGCCATTATCTTCCCATGGGCCATCTTGAGACCTAGGAACTCCCTAATCCTTGGGGAGAAAGTTCCTTAGGAAGGCTTTGGAATGACTCCCTCTAGCAAAAAAACTCACACATTCCACATATCTAGTCAGAGGGCAACCTAACACCTTTAATAATCTCTTTGTCTATTCCAATCACTTTTACAAGTATTGGGTCTGATAATCTCCTTAGAAAGTGGCAATATGGAGGAAATTGAGGATCTCTTACAAGTAGAGTTGGTGAGGGTAGCACCTAGACTTCTTTTTCATGATGTGCTTGCTTATGTTCATTTTAGCCAATTCTTTAAGCCATAGCTTGCTACTTCTTGGGATTGTGTTTTCCCCATGCTTGTTTCTTCAATTTGGGGACTAATTCGTGCCTTGTTCCTTATCTTCAAGAAGCCTTCTAACTCGCACATTATGTGTTCTAAAAGCCATTCTCGTCGTAAGTTTCAAAAGGTAAAGGGATTAACGTAAGTCACACACTTTCATATCTAATATGCAAATAAACTTATAGTGAATAAGGATAAACAAATCTTGAGAGCAACAGTTACTACTAGGCATAATCACCATTACCCAAAACCAAACCTATTTCTAATGCCATGTCATATCCCAAAATCTAGGGGTGTGTTGGCACAAATCACCAAGTGGTGACTAGCGAACTCATGAGCTTTTCTTTTTTTAAAATCATTTTATAATTTAAAATTATGAAAATAATGTGAAAAATATGACTTTTGGGCCCATTTATCTAAAACTCATGATATGCAAGATTTATCAAAAATTATTTTAAAATAAATAATTTTTTATTCCTTTGAAATAAATAAATCTTTTTCTAAAAAATCATAATACATGAATCGATTTTTCTTTTTTGGTTGGACAAGCACTAACCACTAAAAATATATCAAGGGTTCATATATTTTATATCAATTGCATGTAATCTTTAAAGTATTTCCTGTATGAGATAGCTTCCATAATTTACTAATTTGAAAATGTTAATGAATAAGACGAGTACAACCCAAATAGTTAGTGAGTAGAAAAGCTAATCCATCTTTCGGGTGAAAACAATTTTGGCCATGTACATAAATATAACCCATGCAATAAATAAATATATAAACACATATATAAATATATATAGTCTATAAAACACATCCATCTCCAATATTTCCTTTATATCTAATTTTCCTTATCTTTACTTACTATCTTTGGTTATACTATTACTATTTTCATATCATAATCTTGGACTTGCCTTTTGATGTGTCTTGCAGAGGTTCTTTCATCCCTTTAACTTTGTAGGATACATAAGCAAATTATACAGATAGTTGATGAGTCATGGAAAAGTGATATATACTAAATAAATAATATGCCCCTAAGGACATTAAATAAGTTCCTTAAACTTTGTGCTTTCCTACATCACACCATGATCACAGATAGTCCATCACCATGTGACAAAATAAAAATAATTCTATGAATAATACATCTCTTTGTATACATAGATTGTCCAGGTTTCACCTTTACTTGCCCGTTCTCAAACACAAACATCTTTAAGTCTCCCCAATTTCTCATATATTTTCTATAGCATTCCTTTCAACTGCCCTTGTCTTCTATCCTACATGACTTTCTAATTTCTTTATTTTATATTATCCTTCCTATATATGCTAAATGCTCATGAAATGAATAATATAAAATATAAACAGTTGTTCTTGAGCAACTCTTTATTTCCTTAAAATTTAATATATGCTTAAAGCAACAATAAGAAATACAAATTTAATATAACAAAATAAATTGATATTTAATAAAATATTAATGTAAATAAAATAACTATTTCTTGAAGAACTTATGAAAATAAAGAATAAGACATTTGATAAAATATTTTATAATTAATATTTTTTGTGGGTCTTTGTAAATCTTAATAATTATTTGATAAACATAGGTTTGAAATTGTAAAAATAAACTTGAAATAATGTCCTTGAAAATCTATAGTTTTGAATATAAAGACAGACCTAAAAGCTTATGCTCATGTGATTATACAAAGTTGGGTTCCTAAGAATTCCTCAGCTTGGTGTCCATTCTATTTTTCCAATTTCTTTTCACCTTTTACAATCAAACAAATCATCAAGCAATAACATAAGTAATCACATAGGAATACAATTTCCTATAAACAAACTAAATCTAGTTCTATTTACAACCTTATAATGTCCCTATTCCATGAATATTAACTAAATTCATCTAGGCCTAATGTTATCCACACTTCTTTCAAATTCCATGCTCATATCCTTGATAGTTTAAATTACTTAAATTCTTAGTCATAATTTCAGAAATATTTTCAAAATATATACTTTGTACAAAAAGGAAGCCAAAGGGTAAAATTCTTACTCATGTGAATGTAGGGAAGTTTTTATCCTTTGGTCTTAAGCCTAGATATATTGTCACAATTATCACAATTTAAAAAGATTAACTAATTAGAAATTGAATGAACATAATGATAAGATAAAAGAAGGTCGAATCATATTTGATTCAACTATTTTACCTCATATTCAAGTTTTAGGATTAAGTGTTTGCTGGAAATTTTTCCCAATAAGGTTTCAGCCTTAGTCACTAGCTTAACTATACTAGGATTTTGTCACCTCAAATTTAATGTGTTAGGTCTTTTCTAACCTGATACTGATCAATCGACTGCCTTTTAAGACCTATTCAATTGGTCGATCCATCTTAGGATTGAGCCTGTGGTCAACTAGCCACCTTTCCAAACCCTTGTTCAAGTCTAATCAAGGTAACCCTGTAGGGTGTTAGATGCTAGCCAAATATAACCAAAGCTCTAATAGTAATTTGTCACATTCCCAAAATTGAGTATATAACCAACTTGGATTGCTAAGTGATAACCCAGGAGCCTATAAGCTTATAACTCATGAAACATAAAGAAACATTCTTTCATTTTAAAACAAAGTTATGAAATAAACCGAATTCAAAACTATGCATGCGTATGTATTGAAATAAATAACATAATTCTAAAGTAAAATAACTTAAAACAAATAGTTCTTTCAACGAAACTTAAAACAAAACTAAAATCTTTAACATAATTGAGTCGGCTTGGCCGGCACTTATAACATCTTTACCATAATATCCATATGTTGAAAACTGACTCTTACCTCTAGAGTGCAAGTGCGGATCCTACTTGATCAGGGTTCATTGTGTAACACCCCTAAAATGATAATAGAAATAATATGTATGACATATGCTTCTAATTTCCATTTGTTTGTATTATGATTCTTAACATTTTTTTTTGAAAAAGAGATGGAGAAATTTAAAAACAAATAATCATAGTAATGATTAAACATTTCGCTTGGGTTGAGTCTAACTATATAGCATAAAGGTTACATAGGATAGCAATGGATCATGTGGGAATTAGGCCATTCTTATGACAAAACAAAAACAACTAAATGGGCCAAGGAAGAGCTCATATGACACCTCCAAGGGAGGAGCATGTCATGGGCCTCCTTATCTTAAAAGGGGGCTTCCATATTAACTCACTAAGACCAAACTTGGTGGATAAGCTTGTGAGGACAAGATTGTAAGAAAAAGGACCAATGAAAGCCACCAAAGTATTTGATTAGGCTAAAAAGCCTACTAATCAATGGGAAGCCATTGCTTGCTTAGGTACAAGAAGGTAGACATGTTAAGTAATCATTATCCTATTTTTGTTTGAATTATATAATAATAAATCAAAGAAAGAAGATTCTAAATTTTGGGCTAGTGTTATTTTTGGCCCAACATACACTAAAAATAGCTTTAATAGGCCTTAAATTAGAAAATTCACTCATCTAACCTATTTAATAAAATAGTAATTTAATCAAATATAGAGATAGGTTTAGATATCCTACCAATGAAAAGAAGATAAGGCAACACACATGCCCAATGCATGTTGTTGTCTTGACCTAGGGGGAATAAGCATAATTGCCTCACACACTCATCATTTCTCCTAAGGCCATTCATTTAAGATTCTTTCTTCTTGTTACGAAGCTTAGCTCACTCTTACATTCTCACCATGCAACCCGATTGTGGCCTTAAAAGAAAGAGAGTGGTCAAATTGAAATTCATAATGGAAGTAAAAAACTCTTAATACCTAATCTTGATCTAAAGTGTTCTTCTAACACTATGGAGTTAATCTTTAAAACATAGTGATAATCCATGATTTTGAGTTGATACATGTGATTATGCAAGGAGAATTTGAATAAAAATTGACCCAATTTGGTCAAGAATGGTTTGGCCAAGATATGAGAAATATGATCAAAATATATGATTTTTTTTTTTACAAAGTATGGTTGAATCTCACCTAGAATAAGCCTAGAAGGGGGCAGGATTCTTACATGACCCTAATATGTTTGCTTGGATTTAGTTACATGGTATAGGCTAAGTAGGCCTAAACATTGTTCATTTAAAAAATATTCTCTTAAACTTGACTATATGTGAATGCATGTGATGTTAAAAGCCCTAATATGATGGGTAATGGCCCATGAAAGGTAGGCTCAAGCTAATGAGATATTTTATTCTATGAAAACTTTGTAAAGGATTAAAATTTGTTAGCATTGGTTCCTTTTATAAAATATAGCTCATGGCCATAAAGCTCTCATTGAGAGGGCACAGTTTGCATTACCTTTTATTGAAAAGGTTAAAATGATAAGATAAAGCCATTTGTATGGCATAAGAAATGGGGGAAAATTAATAATGCATGCGAGCACGAGCTATATAAATTTAAGGAGAGATGGATAAGCGTGGACTGGAGGAATAAGGGGAGGAAGGATGGATAATGTTGGCCCATAAGAGATAAGGTGGAAAGATATTTGTTTACAATTGCCTATATTATGATTCTTTGAAGTTTTATTGCCAATTTGCTTACCTATGATTGAGGTTATTAATTGTCATGCATGCAAGTATGAATGTGAAAGTAAGAATGAAATCATATTTGTATATGATGTGAATAATTGATAAAATAATTATGGATGCCTAAACAATAACTTAATTTAGCATGGTTATGGTTATAAGAGAAAAAGTATGAAAAATGATATAGCTACGTGAATATTGCATGAGAAGTGAATGAGCACGAAATCCTCTATTTAAAAAATGGTAATAATATCACGATAATATAAATGGCTTTCCCCTCATTTCCTTTAATTCTTAGGTGCCACACCTACACCACCCTAATGAGATGCCATCATATGAAGACAGTCTCGTGACCACTATCAATCGCCTAATGAGGACCATTCACATCTATTTTCATTATGTTTTGTTCATGGATTTACATTCAAATTGTTTAGTGTATGACATCAAGTATGAGTATGTGACAGGACCAAATATCCCAGCTTTCTTCACAGAGGGATATTTTGATAATATTTTTTTTGGTAGCTAACTCATCATGCTTATTTTATTTAAAGCTTAGTTATAGTCTTGATCTTAGGGGACTAAAATATCTATATACTTTAAAACTTCTTTTTAGAAGTAGAGCCTTATGTATATTGACAGGTTAGATCCTTTCCACATAGTTGTATAGATCATTTATTTATTTTGTATTAGATCACTATATTGACATTTTACATATTATTGATAAATGAGTAAAATGCTTATAATTATGTTAATTATCACTTCTTGATTGGTTGTTAATTTGTGGTTTTTGCTATACTTTTGTCTCAGTTTAGTTAGTTTGTTCTTGATAAGTCTGTATTTATCTTTTCAGGTTAGCAAAAGAGGCTTTAAAAGGAGAATGAAAGCTGAGTTTTAGAGCATATTTGGATCAAAAAGAAGCTTAGGAAGAGGATATGAAGAATTAAAGTCAATTGCACAAAGAAGTAGAAAGAGACCATGAAGCCAGCACCGAACATGGCCTGGTTGTGTCCTGAAGCATGGCCGTATTCTATGCAATAGCCAGTGGCCTTTTAGAAGTCTTCCAACTTGAAACACAGGCAACCTATGTCCTGGAACGCAACCGTGTTCTAGGTTTGAAAATTGCTATATAAGGACGTCCTCCAAGCAACCTGAAGACTCAATTAGCATTGATTAGTTTCTCTTAATTAGGATTACTAGAGCTTGGGTTTTCTTGCTTTCCTAGGAGTTTTCTAAGTTCAATTTAGGATTCTTTCATCTTCTTTTATGTTCTTTCAAGGATTCTAGTTTTC
>JANHAO010009147.1:0-18663 GCA_026873985.1 Saraca asoca
TGTACACATTTTACTATAAATACATATGCTTGGCTCATTATAGAGCACAGCTTCAGAATAACATCTTCTCTATCTCTTTTAACAAACTCAAACAAATGACATGTACAGTGTAAAATTTTTCCTCATTGAAGCAAACACTAAAAGATACATACTTAATTATCTCACAAACCTTCTTACTTTCAATCATAGAATCAGTTAAAATCAAGCCTTCGAACTTTTCCAAGAAAGTATTACAGTACATTATTGAAGCTACATTTTCTGGAACTCCTTAAATTCTGCATTGGTAAATACTTTTTGAAATTGGTACTCAAAGCCAAAGTGGCTCACCCAAGGAATTGATGAATTCAATGAACTAAAATATGATAGGCTCTCTTTTTCAAATTTATGTCATAGAGCATTATCATATTGTTCAACAAATTGCGTCAATGCGTGGTCTTAGAATTGACATACCTGTTTAAAAAAAAAAAAAAATTCATGCTCTCACTTCGTTGAGTTGTAAATATTGCAGCCTAAAATGTGTCTTTCATATAGATGTGAACTCAATGATAGTGTTCATTGTACAATTGTATCAACCATTCATTGTTTTGAAGATTATAATCTTCAATCATTTTTTGCAAACTTTCCATGAAATTATCTATACTATAAGAATCATATAAAACTAATTTGATTGACTCATACTGGATAACCACTTAACTTTTGAGGAATTTTCTTCATTATATGCCACAAACACAATCTCAATTGTATTTTTCATGCTCTATCTTGATCGGTCATGATAGCATCGGGATGACGCCTTGACATACATGCAAGTCCTGTAAAGGTTTCAATATCCATGTTTTTAGTCCTACAAAAAGGACAAAAGGCATACCATATTTTGTTTGTTAAATAAGTAGTTTCAAATGTTATGGCATATCTAAAATATTCATATGCAACTCTGCTTCCTGCATCTGCCACATATCTTAATCGACATTCATTGATTATTTTGCTTTTGCATTTGAACAAAATACTTTTGAATAGCTTCAGCATCTCCAATCCAGCCTCCTAGCTTCCTCTATATACTTGTTACAATCTTCTTTACCATATGTTATATTCTCATACCCTTCTCCTTCAATAAATGAAAATAAAAAATTCTTATTGACATTGATCCCACTTGATCATTAAGTTCAACTCTTATTATTGCATTTGCAATACTGTCCTTTGGTTGGACTACTTAGTTCAAGATTGTGTTCAAGAACAACCTTTGAAAGTATGACCTTCCCATCTGGATACAAGCATGCATTCACTCTAGCCTTGCACTCTGTCTTGATGATAGGATTTGGCTTCAAAAGATTTCTTCACTTACTTCTTGACTTCCCAGAGTAAGCACAAGTGATAGTAAAATACTTCTTGCCATCTTCACCAATTTTGAATTTCTTTTAAGAACTCCAAAACCCTTTTTCTTAGCAAAATTAGCATAATAGACAGCAACTTCTTCAGAATTAAATTCTATTCCAACTTTAGGTTCTTCAAGTTCCTCATTTAGATGAGATGAATATTTTGGTTCATAATCAGATTTATGCTGATCACTTGTTTTATCATCTTCAAAAGGAACAAATTTTGATTCCATAGTATCAAAGACACAAACAAAAAATAAGAAAGATAAAAAATAGATTAAGTAAATATACAATAAAACAATGAACATATAAATCGATACAAAATAGACATAGACAAAGCCAAATCAAATTATATAATTCAAAGATCATATGAAACAATGAAATTTGAAAGTCAATGACCCAAAAAAATGTGAAAAAGTCCATTCAAGAGTTCATTCTAACCTAGAAGAAAAGGAAATGTCAAAAAATCATGATGGAAAAAAAGAAATAAACCCAATTAAAATATATACTGCCTTCCCACACACACTCAAAGGTTATGGCAAATGACTAGGGAAAAAAATTGACACCAACTATTTTTTTTTTAAGTTTGTTAAGCTTCCATTTGTATTAAGTTGAAACTATTTCTCTTGTGAAATTAGTTTTTTCTATATATATTGTTGATGGTGGAATCTGATTCTAATCCAAACTCCAGCCAATGGAGGATTCTTTTAGGATCTCAAGCTGTTAGCTAGTTCGAAGACAATAAACAAAAAAAACCAGCAAGAAAGAAGGGAAGAGCAGTAGAAAGCACAAGATTTTTAACGTGGTTTGACTAAATCTAGATGGAACCGGACCCTATGTCCATGGTAATGTATTAATCTAAGAATATTTCTACAGAGTTTCAGTATACAAGCAATCTCCTTTTTTAATGCTCATCTCCTTCCTGTATTTATAGAGGAGAGGAGGTTATAGTTGTAATTTTACATACAGTAAATCTATTACATCAAATATTTAATATGCAAGATAGTATAGACAGATAAAATCCTGTAAATTGACTACTGCAGATTATCTTCTGCAAGTGGGTCTCGTATGTCTACTGGACAATACATGTGATGGTCTTTTGTTTAGCGAGCTCCCAAGTTACCGATCATGCCTTACTAGCCAAACCCTTCAATCTAGGGGTGTTTATCTTTGGTATGATTAGATCGAGCTCGCTCTACCGGGGATGAGCTTGAGCTGAGAACGTTGCTTCCATGATGCGAACTAAAAACATAATGCCCTGAGCACTTTATGAGCTGGATCTTTGTCGCGCTCGGGCCATTCGTTGACCCATTAAGGACATTTGGATTTCTCATATAACATAAGCCCCTAACTTTCAGTTCGCCTAGCTAGCTAGGAGTTGAAACTTTTCAGAGGGCATTCACTTTGCAGAGTTCAGTTCAGTCAAAGTCTTCACTAAATCCATCTTTTTAGCTGTTCTAGGCCATACTTCCCGCAGTACATGCCTTTTGATCATTGGTGAGTTTACTTCGTTTCTTTCCAAGGTAATAAGTGAAAATGGTTAGGGGATTCATCTAGACTCTTCGGTAAAATCGATTCCGGCTCTATTTAAAGTAGAAGAGATCACTCTTGCTTTTCCACTAAGAAAATATGAACGTTCCAGACTATCCTCACTTATTTCTGACGTTCTGCCTTTCCGTCGGGGTGTGTATAGTCTGATGCATAAGGAGTTTTGAAGACATGGCTTCTCCAGTAACATGCAGAGATCTCGTACCAATCTCGGATTACATCCTCTCAACTTCGCCATAAGGTTCTTGCCTGGCCAGCCAAGCTCCTGAAGCTTCATGATTTGCTTTCTTTGTGGATCAGAATAGGAGCTAGAGGCTGGTGGATAAGGAGCAATTTTGCTCTTCCCCTCTTCATTGGTGGGAGTCAAGTTAAGGAAGAGTTTGCTGCTGAGGGAGGCATTGGAAGAAAAAATTTGAGGACTTAAACAGGCTTGCAAGCTCAAATCAGCTAGGATGCGCCCCTTTGTGGCCAGTCCCCTGGTGGATGGGAGCTTTTCATTTCTGCGGTAGTTTTTCTTCCAAAAGAAAATTAGTTATGGCCTTTCCCTTGTATTTTGGTTTTTCTTGATTTGTATTCAGAGTTTTCTGATGTAATTTTGCCTCGTTGAGGCTTCTTAATGAATAAAATCTTCTTTTGTGATCTCTGCATGTCGTTCTTATTCCTGCATTTGCATTAGTGTAAGCTTTAGTAACTCGTGATGAGATACTCGATTAGTAGATCGTGCAAACCTTCTTGAAAATACTATTCATGAATGAATTATTCCATGCATAAGCATTGTACAAACAATTCACACTGTGCATTATTAGAGGGTCGCATGCGAGCTGCAAGTATTTGGTGGCATGCAAGCTATGAACTATGCTTGGGCCGATCTCGTGGCCAAATAAGTAGTGAGTGATCTCGTGCTCCGGGCCAATCCTATGGCCAAATAAATAGATAAGTCACATGAAAGCTCCGAATATTTGGCCACATGCGAGCTGCGACTGGGGCGATCTCATGCCCAAATAATAGAGTGAGCGATCTCGTGCCCGGACCGATCCTGTGGCCAAATAAATAGATAAGTCACATAAGAGCTGCGAATATTTAGCCGCATGCGAGCTGCGACCAGGATGATCTCATGCTCGGGCTAGTCTTGCAGCCAAATAAATAGATAAGTCGCATGAAAGCTATGGATATTTGGCTACATACGAGCTACGATCGGGGCAATCTCATACCCAAATAAAAGGGTTGGCCGATCTTGTGCCCAAATAGAAGAGTTGGCTGATCTTGTAGTCAGGGCAATCTTGTGCCCAAATAGAAGAGTTGGTCAATCTTGTGCCCAAATGGAAGGGTTGGCTAATCTTATGGCCAGGGCGATCTTGTGTCCAAATAGAAAGGTTGGCCAATCTTGTGGCCGAAGTGATCTTGTGCCCAAATAGAAGGCTGCCATTTAAGTGATTCACCTGTTTGAAAAATTTGAAAATCAGTAAAGAAATCCAAAATGCTTATATAAGTTACAAAAGTTTAATAAATAGTCTTGATTGTGGGAGACTGCTCTTGCTCGGAATCCTACCGAGATTGTCTAAGCCGTTGCTTAGAAGGCTATACCATGTAGTCTTGCAAGCGACCTCTTTTGATGAGATCTTCAATAACGCCCCTTAGCGCCCAGCATTCCGAGGTGATATGCTCAAACACATTATGGTATACATAAAATTTCCCTCGTTTGTGTCTAGACTTACTGGGAGTCTTCAAGGGTCAAGGTTTTCTGAAATCCTTCTTGTCCCTTTCCATCGCAAAGACCTTGTCTTGGGCTTCCGACAAGATGCTATAGGTGCTATGGTGACCTAGATATGGGGGTTGCTCATCTTTGCTCTTCTTAGCGAGCTAAAGATTGAGACTGTCTTTTTCATCTCCATGGTTACTCCTTTTCTTGTTTTGACCCAAGCTACCCGCCTTGGACTTCTGTGAACTGAGAATCTCTTCCCATCTAATCTGCTTCGCGGCTTGCTCATAAAATTCACCCAGGTTACTAAATAGGGATTTGTACAAACTTTTGAATAACTTTCCATCTTTATGCAATCCTACTGAAATGGTAGTCAGGATGGCCTCATCCGAGAGCTTCTCCACATTGTTAACCTCACGCCTAAAGCGAGCAATATAGTCTTTCAATGTTTCATGCTTATTCTGGAAGATCATGGTGAGATGGCATGGAGGCGTGAGTTACTTCTTTAGTGCCCTGTATTGGTTGAGAAACTTCTTTTAGCACTCCTCCCAACTGCTAATGCTACGAGCTGGGAGGCTCCTGAACCACAATCAAGGAATTTCTCCCAACATGGCAGGAAAAACACGACACCTGACTAAGGAATTACAAGTTTGGAGGTCCATTTGGATGTTAAACAAGTCTAGATGGTCATATAGGTCGCTATAGCGAGATGGCTGGAACTTTAAGTTTGTAAAGGAGGGGTTCCTCTTTGGTTTCCTTAGAGAAGGGAGTTCATTCCCTGAAGTGACCTTGGTCATTTCAAGCTTGAGGGTACTCCTCCAAATGTTTCACTCTCTAAAGCAGATTTTCTACCAAAACATCCAAGCCCCCCAGTTGTTAGCTAGAGATTGGTGGCTTGGCTCACTTTTCTAACCATGCAGATGGTGATTTGAAGTCTGCTCTTGGTCAGTCTCATCGGGACGTTCAACCCCGGGCATGACGATCTCAACTCATTCTTGTATGTTCCGAGCTTATGTTTGTACTAACATTGTGACCATCTTAGCGAGCTCTCCCATCATGTTTTCGAGCTTCTCCTGACGTTGGAGCCAAGCTTGTACTCCATTGGTGCCGTTGATGGCGGGAGCTGGTTGGACAGAGCTGGCTAGAGGGAAACCAATGGTTGCTCTGATGATGGGAGCGATAGAGGAGTCTGTCATTAAAACGCGACCTTCTGGAGCGTTAAACAATGCATTTGAAGCTCTGATAGCTCTTCCCTTGGCCATTATAGCAGGAAACAAACCAGAACAGGTGAGATCCCCACAGACGATGCCAAAAAATGTTAACGATGGAATCTGATTCTGATTTAAACCCTAGCCAGTTCGAAGACAGTAAACGAACAAGATAAGCAAAAAAGAAGGGAAAAGCAGCAAAAAGCACAAGATTTTTAACGTGATTCAGCCAAATCCAGACGAAACTGGACCCTACATCCACGATAATGTATTAATCTAAGAATATTTCTATACAGTTTCAATATACAAGCGTTCTCCTTTTTTAATGTTCATCTCCTTCCTGTATAGAGGAGAGGAGGTTACAGTTGTAATTTTATATGCAGTAAATCTATTACATCAAGTATTTAATATACAAGACATGATAGATAGATAAAATCCTATAAATTGGCTACTATAGATTGTTTTCTGCAAGTGGGTCCTGCATGTCTGCTGGACAATACATGTGATGGTCTTCTATTTAGCAAGCTCCTAAGTCACCGGTCTTGCCTCGCTAGCCAGACCCTTCGATCTGGGGTGTCTATCTTTGAGATGATAAGATCGAGCTCGCTCTACCGAGAATAAGTTCAAGCTGAGGAGGTTGCTTTTATAATGCAAATTGAAAACATAACACCCTGAGCACGTTACGAGCTGGATCTTTACCGTGCTCGGGCCGTTCGCTGACCCATTAAGGACAATTCGGATATCTCATATAACATATATTAATTTTGATATTGACACTTTTGTTAATCCGTAGTACACAATCTTATGTAGCATTTTCTTTTTTTATATACTCACTAATATGTTTTTTTGGTAATTTTGAACATGAGACATTTAAGATGAAATATTTAGAATCAAACCATTGAGAAATCCCCTAAAAAAACGAAAATTTTAGATGACTATATTAATAAAAGAAACAAATAAAAAACATGCAATATTGTAATTTTAGTCCATAAATCCAGTTGGACTATGATGGATATCAAATTCTCCGTCTTATATATCAGCATAAGGAATAAAAAAACAAAAAAATGTTTGGCAAAATAATAAAATATGACTAATAGAAATGTGTAGATATATATATTATGGTTAACAATAAAAATAATAACACCTTAATAAGGGAAAGATATATATTAAACAATAGTAATATTGCCTCCCAAAAATTTTAAGTTGGGCTAATATTTTAGAAAGAATGAAGCCAAGCACGTCACTCGGAGTCCTTATAAGTAGCTAGGCGCCAAAAGCTCCATACAAAGAGGTTATAGCATGAAGAAATAGACTATGGTGACAACCTAACAATTATTCAGAAATGTTAAATTATTTTTTGCGGTTGCAGGACTGTTGACTTGCTTAGCTAGAACAAACAGTTATATGGTACAAAATGTGAAATATAATTTGGCATACAATATCATTACGTTAATGTCGAGTATAACCAAAGTTCACTCAAAATTTTTTTACTGTTATAATCCAAATGTGACATAAGATCGAGTCAAAGTCTTCTAAAATAAAGTATGAAAGTCTTGAAAAAATTGCCGGTCCCTGGGTCTTAAGCGATGGCAAAAGTGGAAGACTAGACTATCTGACAAGAAGAGTCTTCACAAAAAAAAAAAGAAATAAAAAAATAATAATGGAGAAATAATATTATTAAAATATACTTTACATTTTTAAAATTTGATCGAATGACAAATTATCTTTTTAAATTTTAAAAATCTACAAATTACATCCTTATACTTTAAAAAATAATAAATTATCCCTACTTATTTGTCCACACATATGAGGTTATGAATACTGTTGATGAATATTGTATACAAATAATATAATCATAGTGTTTTTGGTTTGGTGTTGAATATTTGAATCGAATGTTAAACTATTGGGAAAGGAAATTTTGCAGATTTCATAATTTGAAGCAAATAAACTGAGCACAGTGTAGTTGTCTTGAAAAAGTTTCATCTTCGAAAACAGATTTCCTGGAATTACCCAACAAGGCATAAATAATTACTGTTGCTTAAGCACTAGAAGAGGAAGGTGATGTGGGGATTCAAAGGAAATAACCAAGAGTTCCCCAAATAATGAAACCAGAATTGTCGTAATCATTTAGACCTTCTTGTAATAGTTGACTTATGCTGTATGCGTATGTCTCGATTGTCTGTATGTGGTATGTTAATTTTCTGTGAATAACAATTGCAGGTACAAACGCATGACGAGAAGGCATTCAGCAAGATCATGCTGGAGCCACAGCAATATGCTGAAACGAAACAAACATAGCAATATTATAGTCTGGTGTCTTAAGATTTGAATCAAAATTCTAGTTATTTTTCTCACAATTCAAATCGATCCTTCATAATTCTGTTTCTCTGATTCTGATCACGATTCTAATTATGTTTATATTTGAACTTCCTTGAGGGTTGCAAGTTTTGGTGAACAGACTCACAATTACAATTGAATTTCCTCAAATTAAATCGATCCTTTCCTATTTGAATACCGCGATTCTACTTAAAATTTATCCATGATCGTGCTCATAATTCTAATAGAACCTCCAGAATTTTGTATTCCTTTCAGCCCAAAAATTCACTTCTTCATAAGAAATTCCTAAATTTCCTTTAGACTAATCTTATATGAACCCCAGCTACTTCAAGTATAACAATTAAGAAACCCTAAGAGAGTAACTCATAAACTAATATCAATGAATATAATTATTACATATACATAATTCTACGATAACAATATTGATAATTGTCAAGACAATGACATTGATATATGTGATTATAAGGGTATTGAAATTCACGACCTGTGTAATTGGATTTGAGATTAAATACAAATGTGCAATTTGATCATTAAATTAATGGTATTGTTTATAGTTGAGAATGTCCTCATGAGACATAAGGTGAATTATAATTAATGATGATGAAATGCGAATAATGATTATGGAATGATAATTGATGATGATGAGATGTGTTTGATAAGAGGAGATAGGGAAGAAGAATTGGATTTTTGATCTTTGTGTTCTAATATGGAGAGTAGTATATGGCGGGAGCCTAAAGGGATAAAGTTCAGTTATGTGAGATAAGGTTGAAATAGAGCAACAAGGAGATTTATGATTATTATTTTTATTGTTGTTTATCTGAATTGTTATCTTAAAAATCCTAAAATGTGACTTAATGTGACCTAATCATATGACGATATTAATGACAGCTTGAAGCCACGAGAACTCATGATTCGTTATAGTGTATTATAAATGATATGATCTAATATTTTACAAAGGTGAGTTTTTAGAAATTTAATGGTTTGATTAGAGAACCTGGTATATAAATATAATTTAATCATATAATTGTGAAGTGTATATACATATATTGATTATTACTAGAAAAGTTTATAAGTTTTGTAAGGATTATCTTACGGAGCCTCAAACTCACTTTTTTATAGAATTTTTTTTTTCAAATTCTCAAGATATAGCAGCAAAATCTACCACTGAAAAGTAAGATGAATAATGATCACATGAAGATAACTACTAACACTTTCACCACCACTATAGATAGTCTGGTTGGCATGTATGAAATTAGAATGCATTATATAGTTATTTTAACTTTGGCTGGTTGTGAAGTTCTCTATGAAGTGAAAATCATTTCTCTACAACTCCTAAATATATTATTGATGATGGCTCTAGGATGGTTTGATCCTTGAGGGATCTCCCATCTATGTTTTGCTAACCTTTTGAGATTGTATATAGCATGGTCATATATAAGGTCCTTAAGGACATAGTTAGTCTAACTTATACTTTTGATCCTTTTCATATTATAGGTTAAACTAACTTTTATTTTACTTATCCTTGAAAGAATATAGGGTGTTGAAGAAGAATGACTCATAGAACTAGCCAGTGAAATGTATATAAATTTTAGGAAGTTATTGGATAATCTTGAATATTATTGTTAATTAAGCATGTGCCTTAATGGATAATGTCCTTGTACATTATTCTGAATATGTATATATATTTAATGAATTACTTTTATTTCCCATGAGTGTGTTATTCCACAAGCAGTCAAATGAACTTGGTTGAAAATGTTTAGAAATTATTGAAGCAAGCATGAATAGAAATGCATGATAAACAAGTTATAGGCTAGTGATTATCAATTGAGATATTGATATTTATACTGATCATGCCTAAGAAATTGGATCATGACACTTATCACCACTAGAAGTGGGAGAATAACGAAGAGAAAGAACAATCTAATAAGAACTAAAAAGGTTTAGAAAATATATGTTACCAATGTGGTATAGAAGGGCAGTGGTTATGTACCTATCATACATACAAAACTCTTGTAAAACTTTATCAATCTTCACTCAAAGGGAAAGAAAAAATGTTGAGGCAAATTTTGTTTATATGAATGATGCTTTCAACCATAATCCATATGATACAACACATTTAGATCTGAAAATTTTTCTTTGAACACCCTGAAGGAAGAATTGATCATTTGATTAGTGATAGTAATGTCAAAAAATAATAAAAATTATTTCTAACTTTTATGAAAATATGGACACTCACTAATTTTTAGAGATATATAACGATATGGATACCTCATTAAGATAATAAATGAAAAAGATATTAAATATCTTTACATGACAATTGTTCCCTCAGGTAAGAAATTTGTATTAGAAAAGTTACCATCATTTTCTTCTAACTTGTATTACATATATATATATATATATGATGAAATACATGTTATAATGAACCAAAAGTTCACTAATAAATTTAATTTCATTGTTGGGCATGACCAGCAATAATAATGTAAAAAATCATTGAAAATTCATATGATCGTCTATTAAAAAAACCTAAAGATTCTTTGAACTAATGAATTTTCATGTGCTTCTCATTCTCAAGGCAAATTATTTAGATGGCTATCACCAGTTAAAGTTGCACTGAGTTTCTGGCATTTTGGGAATGAATACAAGTTGATATATGTGAACTTATTTATCTACCATGTGGATCATTTAGATATTTATGATTTTAATTTATGCTTCAATAAGATGGTTACATGTATGTTGGTTATTAACCTGTAACTTAATGATTGTAAGACTGCATGCTTAAATAATTTAACTTCGAGCACAATTGCCTAATTATGAAATTAAGACAATACATCTTGGTAATGCAGGTGAACTTGCATCGAAAGCCTTTAATTAATGATTATGGTGTGACAATTGGAATAATTGTTTCATGTCTTGAAGTATATTTATACATAAAATAATTTAGTTAAAATAATTTATTTTAATGTCATAAATTATAAGTTATATCATTGTTTAAAAGAACAAAACTCCTTATATCTTGAATGAGTTACAAACTTTACATGTTACAAGACTTGTATACATCAAATCAACAAATTTTCATTAAATCTCTCCTTCATAATTAGCTTTGTTCAGGAACCATATTTTTTTGCATACATTTAGAAAATTTAAATGTGTAATATATGTTTTCTATCACTCCATTATATTGCTCAAAGATAAGCCTTTATAAGAGGCTAAGAATTTAAGTATGAGTATGAATTTTATATTCTCAATAACAAAAGGAAAAAAATATATAATTGTAGAAAGAATTCAATCATTTTAGTCCTCACACAAAATAATATGAATGTAAAGATTATTGATTTACAAATGATAGTAAATCTATACTACTGACTTAAAGAGAAAATAAATGTTATATGTCAGCTGCAAATGTTCTAATTCAAATAGATGTCATAGTTGGACAATCCATTTATTAATAACAAATAAGTTTAGAGCATAGCTGAAGCATAGTAAAGCTATCAGTTCCAAATACAAAAATTCTTAAAAGAGAATAAACAAATGAACAAAATAACTTTATTGAAGAGTCAAATACTTCAAAAGAGATTTGAAACGTAATTAATAACAAACTTCTGTAAGAAGTTTAGGAACTGAAATTTGTGAAAATAAAGAGATTTCAATTGATTATGTCTTTAATATGAAAAATGTAACCAAAATGGAAATAATTGTCGACAATATATTTTTATACAATGTAGCACTTATTGTTATGAAAGATAGTGAGGATATTAAATTCATATTTAGAAAAAAAATGATATATGATTATTGACTAAAGATAAAAAAAAATACGCAAATTAGATAGAAATATAAGATTTAAATTTACTTACAAAATGAAGAAACAGCCAAAAGTTGTTAAGCCAATAAAATACCTAGATGGTGTGAAGCTAATAAAGTTCAAATGTATAATTGTGCCAAGAAAATTGAAGTTGTAAATATACAACATAATTTATAGCAAAAAGTTTTTACAAAGATTGTTATTGACTATGAAAAAAATATATATTTATATGTGGTGAATACAATTTTACTGGCAATATATCAAAACTTGATATACATATAATAGATTTAGTTACGTTTTGTTACATGCATGACAATCAATAATGATATTATATGAAAATTGCGAAAGGATTTAAAGTGCTTAAAACATACAATTTAAATCTTAGAGAAATGTATTCAGTTAAATTATAAAGATCTTTGTATAGGTTAAAGGAATCTGAATGGATATGGCACAATTATCTTAGCAAACATTTATTAAAGGAATATTTAAAAAATGATCCTATCTACCTTTGCGATTTTATAAAGAAATGTGAATATCAATTTTCTATTTTTTGTTAGTTATGGTGATTTGAAGATTATTAGAACTCATGAAGAGCTTTCAAGGGCAGTGCAGTATTTGAAAACAAAGTTTGAAATGAAAGATCTTGAGAAAACAAAGCTTCATCTTATTCTACAGATCAAACGTTTAAATGATGGAATATTTGTTTATCAATCAAATTACATCAGAAAGTTCCTAAAATATTTTTACATGGATAAATCATATCCATTGAATACTCTAATAATTGTTTAATCATTTGATAGTAATAAAGATTCTTTTTGACCACCTGATAACAATGAGAAAATTTTTGGTCCTAAAGCATTATATCTTAGTATAATTGGTGTACAAATGTATCTTGCTAATAATACACGTCCTAATATATCTTTTTCGATAAGTTTATTAGTAAGATATAGTTCTTCTCTAACCAAAAAGCACTGGAATGGAACTAAATATATATTTCATTATCTTCAATGAGCAAGTAATATAGGATTATCTTATTCACATGAGTTTAGATCATAACTAATTGATTATGGAGATGCAGGATTTTTATTTGATCCTCATAAGGCTTGATCTCAAACTAGTTATTTATTTACATATGGTAGTACAATTATATCATGGTATTCAACAAAACAAACTATAGCTAATACTTTTTCAAATCGTACAAAAATAATAATAATTCATGGGCAAATCGAGAATGTGTTTGTCTAGATTGATAACTTAACATATCTAAGGGGTATATGGTCTATATTTTAATAAAGAAATTTCAACAAAATTGTATGAAGATAATGTTGCTTGTATAACTCAATTAAACGAAAGATACATCAAAGGAGATAGAACAAAATGCATTTTATCAAAACTCTTGTCACTCATGATCTTCAAAAGTACAACGATATTGATATTCAACAAATTCGTTCAAATAATAATCTAATAAATTTATTTACAAAGACAAGTCCCATATCAACATTTGAGATGTTAATTAATAAAATCGGATTACGTTGACTTAGAGATTTTAAGTAATATTTTTAAGAGGAGAGTTAAACTCATATCGTACTCTTTTTCCCTTAACAATTTTTTTCCAATTGGATTTTTATTAACAAGATTTTTAATGATGTAGATTATTTGCTAAAAGAATAATGTATTATTTTTTTCTTTACTGGGATTTTTTTTCATTGAATTTTTTCCTAATAAAAATTTTAACGAGACATATTCTTCATAAAATAAACATCTAATGGAGAGTTTTATGAATATTATATTCATCTACATGTCCATGAAATCCTTTTAATTTATCTATAAATTATTATGAATTATCCTAATTAAATTTATCTCTAATTCTCTCTTAAAATTTAGAACTCTATATATAAATTACTATAATAAGAATTCTACACAACGATAAATAAGAGAAAACTCTCTTCTTGTTATTCTGATTTTTTTATTTATTTTGTTAATATTCTTGTTCTTCTTTTAGAATAGAAAAATATTTTTAATCCATCTAAAAAATAAGAGATGTTAATCTATACGTTGGTTAGCAATCGCATCCCCCGAATCAGGATAGTTGCTGGGATGTATAAGACAAATGCGAAGGCATGCATAATCACTATCGGCCGAGTCAGTATTCTATGAATTTTAATTTTACTATTTGTCAAAACAATATATACATTATACAAGCCAAAACATGATGTGATTACCGTTGAAGCCTTTACAACATTAAAAAAGCATTATTAATTATATGTACGTTTGAATTTAGTTCGATTCATGTATGTGCCATCAAATGCTATTCGATTGGTAATTAAATTATTCAATCCCTATATATAACTAATTTGATTTGGGCACATGGGCTGCGAAGAAATATTCAGAAGTGGGGCACATAGCACATAACCTAATTACATATCACATCTTCTGTTTTTTAACATTATATAAAGTCTTAAAATAAAGAAGTTTTTTATTTTTAAGGTAACGTTCCAAATTTTGTCTACAAATTTTTTTTAAAAAAAGGGTGTGCATTAGTTTTGTATTTTAGTAGATAACATACTATAGACATATACTTATTCTAATTTTTTATTTTAAAAATTATAAAATTTATAATTTAGTTTTATTTATTAAATGAAGTAAGAATAGAAAAGATTGATAAGAATAAAGTCTAAACATTAATCCTTGAAATTGGGACATAAAAGGAGAAGGAGTTGGAAAGATGGAAATTTAATGGGAAAATTTGTAATAAAAATTTTCTAATTAAGGTAGGTTCAGCTTTTGGTGTCACACAGTATTTGTTAGAAAGTATTGATAATAATAGAAACACAAACATAACAGCACAGACAGACACAAGGAGGATTACTTTCACATCTCACAATCTTCTTAAAAATTATATATTGGTTTCTTCCATACAAATGGTATTTCTAACATTGAGACAGTGATGGTCACTCTTTTGTCATGTTGGCGGAGCCACCCAAGTGCAATTTGCATTTGTATGCAAAGATACCTCGGATTTAACGCAATCATAGATCATTATTAACAGAAAAGAGAGTAATATTAAGAATCGGCTATTTGAAAAAGTAAAATAAAATAAAACACGTGTATTTATATATTGTCAAATTTTAAATAGATGAAAGCCTTGTTCAACAATTGATAAATTGAATTAATTGTTTGTATCAATGATTAACTGATAAATTATATTAATTAATTTAATCAATTAATAATATAAATTATTTGTATAAATATATTTAATAAAATCAGTTGTTTAATATTATCTATTTATATGTAAGTTAGTGTATAAGAATATCGATATATTTTATTAATTTTTTTAATATTATTTCATATTAATAATATTTCATAGAAAATGTATCATTGTGATATATTATTTATTAAATTTTATTTTAAAAAATAAATAATTATAATTTGTTATATTTACTAGATTTTCTTTTAAAAATAATTAATTATAATTTATTATACTTATTAAATTTTCTTTTAAGAAATGAATAATTGTAATATATTATTTATTAAATTTTCTTTTAAGAAATAAATCATTATATTTTATTATATTTTTTAAGAAATAAATAATTTTAAATAAAAAAATTGATCATAGATAATTGTATCTTTTTGTATACTAAATGTAAATCAATAAATTAAAAAATTTAAATTCTTCTATTTTTTGAAATTAGTATTCTTATGGTCAATATTCTGGCTCAATCATATCAAATATTAAAATAATAGATTGACTTAGTCAATCAATCTACTAACATCACTCAGATCAGTTAAATGTTAATAAAAAGTTATTTAACAATAACATCCTCAAAATCAAAAAAATAAATAAATAAGTTTAAATTAAATTATATAGAGTGTGACTATTTTCATAATTAATATGCCTATTTTCACAACTTATTTAATGATAAACAATTTATACTAACAAATTTATTTCTCAATTAATTTTTATCATATTAATTACTTTTCTATAATAATTAGATAATTTCCTTTATTTTTTCTTTTAATTAAACAAAGAAGAAAAATCCTCAATTCATCCTAAGGATCGGGGAGATATTGCTAATGGTTTTAATTAGATGCTCAACTTAACCTTTAAATAATTAATATGCTCCTAAGTTTATATACGGGGGGATCAAACTTTTAGAAAATTAAATGTTTTTATTATTGAATTATCTTTTTACATTAATATTTGCTTGTTTTATTTGATTCATTTACTTTAAAATTTATATATAAAAAAAAAAAAGAGGAAGACAATCTAACCTTAAAGACCCACTTGCCTAAGAGCTTAAACTTCTCGTACAATTACCAAACTATTAATTGTATAATTAGATCATGGATAGTGTTTTCACGTGAAAGAGAAAACTAGATGTGCATATGAAATTTCTAAGTTTTGTAAATATATATATGTATATATACTTTTATAATTTTTATAATAAAATGTTGTAATTTTAAGTTCATGAAATTATTTATTTATATACATTTTTATATGTAAAGTTTGTAGAAAATTATAATATTTTGTGAAACAAAGCTAAAGAATTAAAAAGGATTCTATATATATAAAAGGAACTTTCATAAAAGCTTTCACTAAAGAAGTAGAGTGCGTATATAAATAAACCCATTGAACTAAATGAAAAGTTTGCAATTCAAATAAACTGGCAAAAAGTATGACTAAGATGACATGAAAATGTAATATTTTAATTGTTATCTTATTATAAAAGATTCATAAAACAATTTGTGATTACAATAAAAGAAAAGAATCCATACAATATTAATACAAAAAGAAAAAGAAAAAAAACCACTCATTCCTTTGTTCCCTTCTCTTACATATCCCATCATTATCTATTATTATTGACTATTATTTATCACCATTTTTTTTACTGTTGATTACTATTCACCACCATTATCATCATTAAACACTATTCATTATCACTTTTCACCATTAACCACTATCACATCTTGGATTTTAAGGATATTATTAGTACGAACCACCCCTTGGTGACCCGTGAACTCATAAGCATTATAGAATTATAAAGTCCTTTTTATTTAAAAATTATGAAAACAATGCAAAAAAATATAATTGACATCTTTAATTTAAAATCCATAATATGCAGTGCTTTAATAAAAAAAATATATTGTATAAAATATTCTCTAAGTTTTGGAAATGATTATAATTTTTTCTAAAAATCTTAAATCATTAATTAAATTATGGATCTTTTTATCTAGCAAGAACACTAAGCATTCGCATATTTATCAAGGAGTCTCATCTAATTGAGATATTTTCTGTGAATTTATTAACTTGAAAATTTTATTGAATGGATAAGTACAACTTTAGTATTTAGTGAGTAGAAAAGTCCAAGCTATCTTTGCATTAAAAACATTTTGGTTATACATAAAATATAGATAATATATTATAACATATATATAATACTCATGCAAGTATTCAAATGCAACTTTAAATATCTATATATCTCTAGTCATGCTCAATTTCTTTCTAAATGATCATATAGAAATAGAAATCTCATCTTATCTTCAATCATGTTCTAATTCATTCATTCACAACAAACTATCTTACAATTTGAACTATAATCAATATGAATAAGGGCTAACATAAAATAGTGAAAAGTGAGACCCGTGGGTCAACTAACATAGTACTGAATAAGATAACTTCTTTCAAAGTCAACTATAGGATCCATCAATCAACCATGTTTTGTACTTGTTGACGTCGGATTTTGGTTATGCTCCAAACTCCGGCCAACGGGGGATTTTTTTAGGATCTCAAGCCTGTATCCAGTTTGAATGTAATAGGACAACAAAATAAACAAGGATGAAGGAAAGAGTAGAGAAGAAGATACAAGGTTTAACGTTGTTCGGCTAAATCCAGATATCACTGGACCCTATGTCCACGACGGGGATACATTGAGAAATGGCTTTGGCAGAGTTTCTGCTTACAAGATTCGGCCCTTCTCCCTCTTCTAACAATGTCATCCTATATATAGAGGAAGGAGGGGTTACATGCATTAATTATAAGTTACAGTTGTGTTACATTAAGCTATAAGTGAAAAAGATAGTAAAAGGCTACAAACTAGCCGTTGCTGAATGTAGGCTGCAGAGTAGGCCCTCTAGGTCGGCCGTAGACTTGTCTGGCTGCGTCTGCTGCTTGGTGCCGCTATAGTGGGGCAACGGGCTTGAGCAAAGTGATCGACTACCTAACGAGCTGGTCTTGTGATCTTCTTGCTGCGTCACTTCCTCGATGCCTCGCAAGGCGAAGCTTACTTCGCATGATGGTGCCAGGACTGCTTCGCTATGCCACTTTCTGATGGGCGAAACGAAGCTCGCTGAGTGCCTTTGGTGTGCCCAAAGTTACGAGCACTCGAACCAATTTTCATATATAACATAAGCCCCTAAGTCGCAGCTCGCTCTGCGGGCTGTGAGTTAAGACTTTGCAATTCCTGATCCATTAGGATCTTAGTTCATGTATTTCCACCAGCTCGCAGCTAGAGCTCTCTAATGTAGACCTGCCTTGTCGAGGTCTTTCGATGAATGAAAGTTTCTTTTCCACAATCTTCGTTTGTTGTCATTTTCCTTTATAAACACTTTGGTTTGACCAGTTGATGTGCTGCAAACTTACTGCACGTTTTAAAAATACCGCAAGCGCACGGCGTAGTTGTAACACAGAACCGGCGAGTACGG